>JAODAL010001736.1:0-218450 GCA_025379985.1 Phyllomedusa bahiana
TCAAAAGGTTTTTTTTTTTTTTTTTCCATTTCAATTTAAAATGGTGGTTGAAAAAACCCCTTTTTTTCGGCATTTTTTAAATTTGTGGGGGTCATGGGGTTTTGGGGGCATGCTGTGGCCCAGGAAAAGGTATAGTAAATGTCCAGTTAACAAAAAATTGGGGGTTTGAAAGATCCTTTTTCCCGGATTTTTAAATTTGTGGGGGTCATGCGGGGTTTGGGGTATGCTGTCCCCCGGACAGGTATAGTCAATGTCCAGTAAAACCCAAAAAAATGGTGGTTGAAAGACCCCTTTTTTTCCCGGGCATTTTTTAAAATTTGTGGGGGGAAATGCAGGTTTGGGGCCATGCTGTTTTCCCAGGCAGGGATTTTCAAGGGGCCCAGTTAAATTTAAACATAAAGGGTTTTCAATCATACTGCCTTCGGGATTTTTTAATTTTGTGGGTGATGGGTTTAAAGGGTCGGGGTTGTGGTAAAAAGACGGGGTTTGTAATGGTCTGTGACTTTTTTTCTGGATTTTTTATAACCTAAGTGTGTTCCCTTAAGATTGTAGCACTTACCCTTTTGATTTGTTTGTGGATGTTAATTTCGTTTCTCCCCCTTTTTTGGGTTTGAAATTTAATGAAGGTGTTGTTGCTCCCCCTTTGGGACTTTAAGGGTCACGCGCATAATCGATGCTCCTATCGAAAAATTCTTTCGATTGCGGCCGACTATGACTATCGATCGCCCTGGGATTGCCAAAGAAATCGCTCAACACTATTGGTAAGTTTGTTTGGGGGGGCCCCAAAGTCGGTCGAAAATTATATAAAGGGTTTTGGATACACATTTAGGGGCGCATGATTGCACCCTTAAAAAGTGCCTTATTAATGGTTTGTACACCAGGGAATTGTGGACATTTATGCCCACTTTTGGAAAAGGTTCATACTATACTCTCTAAAAGGGCAGTTGTAAAACATGTCCCCCCTTTGGTGTTTTTTATTTGCGCAAAAAAAACAGTTTTAATGGGAACACCTTATTTGATATCGGGAAATTTTGAGCGGGGTCGAGTTTTTTTCAACAAAGGGGAATTCGTTTAGAATTTCAGGAAAATTTTTGGTTTTCTGCAAAAAATTTGATTTTGGGGTAATTTGCGGGAAAAAAAGTGTGTTTTGTATTGCCCAAAATGGCCGAGGCTGTTGTGACATGGGGAAAAAGAACTCTAGGAGGAAAAAAGGAAGACCCCCAAAAGCATGTTTCAGACATCCCAGCCAATCAGAAAACCCGGGGGGCTTCCCGGGGACCCTCACTGCACTATAAGTACCCGGCACCATTCTCGCTTTCCCCACCTACTCTCCCTTTTGCCCCCGACATAATTGGCTGCTGTAGGACCAGCAGGGAAAACTCACACAAAGGAAAATTTCTTTTTAACAGTGATTTGGGTTTTGTTGTTTTGTGTGGGGGGGGGGGGGGGGGGGCACTGCTTTTTTTTTTTTCCCCCGGACTGCTCCTCTTCCGTTATCTTTTTTATTTTAGTTTGTGGGGCATTGTAATTTTAAGGGCCAGTGTGGGGTCTAATTCTGCCCCATGTACATTTTAATTCCATCTGGTCATTTCTGGAGCGTAATTTATATTAAAGGGTTAATTAAGTGTGTTTGTGCTTTTGTACTTAGTAAAAAAAATGGTGTTGTTAAACACCACGTACGAGTACATTTTTCCTGGGGATTTCTGGAACGCAATTTAAATTCAAAGGTTAATTAAGTGTGTTTGTGCTTTTATATTCAGTAAAATACACAGTGTTTTTAAATGCCACATACGAGTACATTTTTCCTAGTAATTACTGGAGCGCAATTTATATTCAAGGGGTAATTAAGCGTGTTTGTGTTTTTATATTCAGTAAAAAAAGGTGTTTTTAAAAGCCACATACGAGTACATTTTTCCTGGTGATTTCTAGAGCGCAATTTATATTCAAGGGTTATTTAAGTTTGTTTATGCTTTTATATTCAGTAAAATACACAGTGTTTTTAAACGCCACATACGAATACATTTTTCCTGGTGATTTCTGGAGCCCAATTTATATTCAAGGGTTACCCAAGCCTGTTAGTGGGTTCATTTGGAGTCAAATACAGGGGTGTATAATCATATTACAGATATCTTCATTAAACGAGTCTGTAAATTTTTGAACAAACAGTATATCAGACAGAGAGGTGGCAGGCTCTCACATGCGAGTAGTAGTGTGGCACAAACATTCCTGGAGCAGGCCCAGGTCGCAGCACAGTAAGGGGACGTCGCAGCAGGGGTCACTCGGTGAGGCCAGAACTACCGGTGTCATCTAGCAGTGTTGACCATCAACCCAAGGGTTCTTGATTGGTTGACTAAGTCATCCACTTCCTCCCAGATGACATCTGACAACCCCAGTGAAGAGTTGGTGGGAACGTCAGACACAACCCTTAGTTGGCATGGCCCGGGAACGGGTCAGCGGCCTTCACCTGTCCTCAACCTGCCTCTGTCCCATCCGGTTCCTTCAGACAGAGATCTACTATGTGGTCTGGGCTCATTGCCACTATACAGCGAGGATGAACAATTTGAGGAGAGTCCCAGCTACTTGGCAGAAAAGAAGTGGGGCCTACATACCCTGCTTCTTGCAGTAGGCGGCAAAGTATGGATTTGGAGAGTGGCATGGGAGGTCATGTAGTGAGGGGTCAGCCTCTGCATACCAAAACCATTGAGGAGGACAGAAGTGATGATCCAACAATAATCGATGACGATGTAGCCGACCGCACTTGGGAGCCGAGTGAAGCAAGGGCTTCATCATCGTCAGGAGAAGACGGCGTCAGCTTGCGCGTCAGGCAGCGGCGCAGCCAGCAAGTCGGTAGTGTGGCCGTGAGTCGCAGGGTAGCATGTCGGGAGCCAAACGGCCACGGGATAGACGACCCTCTTTGCAGGTCCTAGAAAGTATCGGCACAGGGGCTCAGCGAGGCAGCGGCGGTAGTAGTCACTCAGTGCGGAGCATTGGCGGCAAAACCACCTACTCGGCGGTGTGGCAGTTTTTTTGCTAAGACACCGGAGGAGCCGAACATGGGTATATGTACAATCTGTGGGCAGAAAGTGAAGTGTTCCCAGTGAACAATCATTGGCACCACGGCCCTGTTTCAACACATGCAGCGTCAACATCCGGTGGCCTGGGAGAAACGTGGCTTAGATGTGGTGGTCCATCCTGCCTCCGCAGCAACAGCAGCAGCAGCTCCCAGTGGCACACATGCCATTGCAGCCAGTCAAGGCTCCACTACCTCTGCAGAAGGGAGCTGTTTTTCTTTGCCATCATCTCCCAGTCCAGATGCTCCTGCCCCCTCGCTACTCATGACGCCCGCGTCGTTCAACGAGGCGATTGCAAAGGAAAAAGAATATGCGTCCAACCATCTAAGGTGCAGAAGCTGACCGTGCTCCTGTCCAAGTTGTTGGTACTTCAGTCCCTCCCTTTCTAAGTGGTGGACTCTGCACCGTTCAGGGAACTAATGGTTTGTGCTGAACCGAGATGGAGAGTCTCAAGCCATAATTTCTTTTCCAAAAAGGCAGTACCAGCCCTTCACAAATATGTAGATCAGAATGTGGGCCAGTCCTTGAGCCTATCAGTTTCTTCCAAGGTGCACGCAGTGTGGACATGTGGATCTGTAACTACGGTCAGAGCCAGTACATGTCCTCTACAGCCCACTGGGTGAATGTGCTTCCTGCCCAGCCACAACAACAACTTGGACAGGAGACGCCGCTTTCTCCTCCATGTTGTCAAACTGCTGCTCCAATGTCCGCCTCCTCCTCCACCACCACCTCAGCCTCCACAAGTCTAAGTGCTGTTCCATCATACCACATGTGTATGGCGCACATGTTCAATCTGGTTGTGAAAAGGCTCCTGAAGTCTTTCACCGATCTTAAAGACATTCTAAAAATGAGCTGGACACTGTGCATTGGGACTTCATTTCCATTCCTACAAAAGCCCGGCACACCCTCCTCGAGTTGCAGCGACAGAACGACCTCCCCAAACACACGCTGATATGCAATGTTTCCACCCATTGGAATTCCAGCCTGCACATGTTAGACCGACTGTATGAAGAGAGAAAGGCCATTAACGATTTTTTGATGATCCAAGCGGACAGCAGTACTCCCCTGTGTAACTTTGATGTCAGCTAGTGGCAGCACCTGCCGTTTGCTGAGGCCGTTTGAGGAAGTGACGTTATTTGTCAGTCGCCAGGACTACGGGATGAATAATGTAATTCCACTGCTTCATGTCCTGGAACAGATGCTGAAAAATCTGTCTGGAAATGGGACTGGAGACGTGGCGACTACATCTCGCAGCCAAATCAGTCTGGTGGGGGCTGAAGTGGAGGAGGAGGACATTGGAACACAAGCATTTTCTGGTGAAATGAGTGGTTTTTCTACCCAGGTGACATGAGAAGAGGAGCAGAAGCAGCCGGAGGGGGTAGATGGAGATAAGGAATACGAGGCAGATGACCACCAAGCACTGTGGCAGTATAGAGTGGAGATGGAAGCAGGGAGTCCCTCAGAGTAATTTGTGCAGATGGCCCGCAGCATGCTGATTTGCCTGGCTAGTGACAGTCGAATAGTCAGCATCCGGCAGAGGGATGACTTCTTGCTCTCCAACCTCTTGGACCCTCGCTACCGGTCCAAAATGGGAGCCTTTTTTTCCAGCTGCTCAGAGGGAGGACAAACTCAAATACTATAGAGAAATCCTCAGTTGGCCGCTGCCTATGTGCAGCATGGTCCATCCTCTGACAGGTCTAACCGGAGGGTTCCTCAGCGCTCACAAACAACTGTCACGGCTGCTGTGGGAAGGCAGGGGGGAGGAGCAGTACCAGCTCCATCAGCAACAACCTAAGTCTGGAGTCGCTGATGAGCAGCTTCCTTCATCCGCCTAGTGAGGAGGGCACTCCCCAGCAGCAGCAGCAGGACCTGGAGCAGACCCTGAACCAACAGTTGGTGGCCTACTTGGACAGCACTCTGCCACCCCAGTTAGAAGATCCGCTGGACTACTGTGCAGCCAAACTGGATGTGTGGCCGCAACTTGCCGAGTTTGCAGTGGAGAAGCTGTCCGGCCCGGCAAGAAGTGTGGCATCAGAGCGAGTTTTCAGAGCGGTGGGGGCCATCGTTAGCCCAAGGAGAACCCGCTTGTCCACCAGAAATGTGGAGCGACTGACCCTTGTCAAGACAAATCAGGCGTGGATCGGCCAGAATTTCCACACACCAATGCCTTAGGCATCAGATTACATCAGCCATGACGCGTCACCAAAACTTTGAGAAATGAATCTGGATTCAAACTACCTGCCTCAGCCACTATTCTGATGCCCCACCCACCTGATGCCACACATCTGCTACCAGTTGCGCCATCTGCCTCCCACCATCTTTACCAGGGACTGGTATTGCCACCCACCTCCACACTCTGTCATTGTTCCACTCTCTGACCTCATGCTGCTGCTGCTGCTGCTGCTGCTGCCGCCACCTCCACACTGTGTCATTGTGCCACTCTCTGACCTCATGCTGCTGCTGTTGCTGCCGTCACCTCCACACTGTGTCATTGTGCCACTCTATGACCTCATGCTGCTGCTGTTGCTGCGGCTGCCGCCACCTCCACAGTCTGTCATTGTGCCACTCTCTGACCAAATGCTGCTGCTGTTGCTGCTGCCATCACCTCCACACTCTGTCATTGTGCCACTCTGTGGCCTACTCCTGCTGGTGCCACCTCCATAATTTGTCATTGTGCCACTCTCTGACCTCATGATGCTGCTGCTGTTGATGATGTCATCTCCATACTGTGTCATTGTGCCACTTTGTGGGCTCCTGATGTTGCTGTCACCTCCAGAATGTGTCATTGTACCACTCTGTGGCCAACTCATGCAGCTGCCAAGTGACCACTGTCTCACTGGAACACCCTGTGGTTTCCTAACACTGTTTCCACCCTCACCTCTCTATGACGTTGCCACTATGTTTGGTTTTCTCCTTCTTTTCATCTGTCAGAAGGAATGGGAAGGACTAGGATTGTCTAGCCAAAAGCAGGGGTGGATACAGAATACAGAAGACATGCAAATATCTCATTTACTGGTCACCTCTGTTTTGGATGAACTTCTGTTTGTTTTTGGCTTTAGCAATACCGATGGATTATTGACTGATTGAAAGCGGATACTGCCGGATGAAATGATCAGAAATGTCAAGGCAAAATTACTGCCGACATCCTCTCCACTCATCCCGGGGGGAGGGGGGGGGGCTGTACATGTATCAGCATTTAACAGAACAGGTTCTGTCATATTCTGTGAAGGTTTAAAGCTCCGGCCTCGTGGAGTGACCCCTGCTGTGACGTTCCCTTACTGTGCTGAGACCTGTGCCGGCTCCAGTAACCTACTGCTGTGTTCTTTAATGCTATCGTAGGATCATAGCCCTCAGCTTGTTTTTTTCCAGCTGGCGCTGCCATGACTTTATCAGGCTGCATTCCCGCTTCAGTTTTTTGGTCGGTTTTGCCCCCGTAAGTGCTCAGGGAATTTTAGAGTGAAGTGATTTTAATAGCGGCGGCAGTCATGTGCATGTCATACTAAAACACAGCATTGTATGAAGACCAAACCAAGCACCCTCTGCATATTTAAGCATGGCACAATGTTCTACAGCACCCTACAGGCTCTCTGCAGCAAGGAAATAGCTGCTTTTTAACGCGAAACAAATTTTGTCGGAAAATTCGGCGAACTCGGCAAATCTAATTTTTGAGAAATTCGTCCATCTCTACCTGGAATCCATAGAAGGAAAACATCTTGGGTGACATGTCTGAAAAAAGGCGCCACCACGCAAGTTTTAAGGCACTTTAAATAAGTTTAAAGTACACCTGAATGAACAAACCTGACAAAAATCTGACATGTGGTCTACCTTGCATTATAAAATTGATGCGTCTTTCTAGGCTCAATGCATAATTTAGGCGCATACAGTATCATTGCTAGCTTATTTAATGCACCTATTTTTGGTGCATTCCTATGTGTTGTCTCTGGTGTATCATGTGGCTAGTATTGGTATATTGCAGCTCATTTATATAGGGAATAGGGCATCGACAGTATTTTGTGTGCAAAATACACTAAAACAATGGTGCATTTGTATTGGGACATGTCGCCCCTTGTTTCAAATCTTCAAACAAATAAGAAAAACAAGACAACTTGGAGAAAAAGGACACATTCAACTTGTTTTACTGTATTTAAAGGAGTGTTCTCACCAAATTAATAAGGTCTAACTATGCAGGTAAAGGTAAAGACTATTACCAAATACATTGTTGTTCTGATTTTGCTTTCTTTTAGAGTTAGAGCAGTTCTCATCTTCTACTTGTGTACATGAGGTTTATAGATTACTGACCTCCAGTTGCGTAGCTACAGGGGTTGCACTTGCGACCGGGCCGCTGAGCCAGGGGGGCCCTGTCACGGATCACGACGCGGTCCCCTGCCATGGACCGCCAGCGTGTCGTGCCTTCCTGGTACTTGCCTGTCCTGTCCTGTTGCTTCCTGGGGTCCTGTGTGTGCACTGTGCCTCCTAGGGCACGCGCGCCGCAGCTTCCTGCCCTTTATAGGTTGCTTGTCTCTATCTACTTCCTCTTGACCTATGACCCCTGTCTTTAAGAGAAAGTTCCTCCCTTTGCTCTGGGTCAGTCCATTGTTTGTTGCATTGCTGTTTATTGCAGTCTCATGCTGAGTCCATTTCTGAGCTCCTGCCAGTGTCTCTGTACTTAACCTCTGAGATGCTGTTCCAGTTCCTGTAGTCATCAGAGCTCCTGACCATATGTCTGTCGCTCCCTGCTGACCTGTGTTTGCTGTATCTTGCCTTGATCCCTGTCCTGTATCTGCTGTCATGTTCCTGCTGTATCCTGCTGTGATCCCTGTCATGTTCCTGATGTATCCTGCCATGATCCCCATCCTGTACCTGCTGTATCCTGCTGTTACCTGTCCTGCTCCTGCCGTGGCCTGATTTGGTGTACGTCGTATCCAGCTACCAATGTTCCTGTCTACCACCGCCTGTGTTCCTGTCCTGCACCTCGGCTGTTTACTGCAGGTAGCCATGTCAGGAGTAGTGACCTAGGGGTCCCCGCAGCTAAGTCCGTCCCGCTTTGCGGTGGGCTCCTGTGAAGACCAGGGGCCCCTTAGACTCCGCTCCCTGGCATGGTTCTCCATTTACCATCTCGCCCGCTGTGACCACAGTGGATCCACATTCGGATGTCAGCGGTTGGTGCTCGAACGTATGCTGTATGTGCGCCGCATCCGTTACAGGCCCACAGTCTCCCCCTCACCACTCTGCTACGATTGTTGGGTCACATAGACCTAACGATCAATCGCAGCTGCTGCAGACACTACCTGCGCTAAGCTCCCTCTGCCTGACAGCTCCCACAGCACGAGCTGTCTTCAGAGGAGCAGGAAGCAGTCCATCTGTCAGAGCATCCCGGGTGAGGAAGGGGGGAGCACGTGGGGGAGGACACCAACCATTTCTCCGAGCCTCCGACTCCCTGGCAGCAGCCATCAACCACCACTTACAGGGACAGCGATCAGGACTTACAGATAAGTGTAAGCTGCAATTCGGTCACTAACCGAGGCACACTATGTATACACAGACACATTACAGGCTCACAATATATATATATATATATACACTCACCGGCCACTTTATTAGGTACACCTGTCCAACTGCTCGTTAACACTTAATTTCTAATCAGCCAATCACATGGCGGCAACTCAGTGCATTTAGGCATGTAGACATGGTCAAGACAATCTCCTGCAGTTCAAACCGAGCATCAGTATGGGGAAGAAAGGTGATTTGAGTGCCTTTGAACGTGGCATGGTTGTTGGTGCCAGAAGGGCTGGTCTGAGTATTTCAGAAACTGCTGATCTCCTGGGATTTTCACGCACAACAACCATCTCTAGGGTTTACAGAGAATGGTCCGAAAAAGAAAAAACATCCAGTGAGTGGCAGTCCTGTGGGCGGAAATGCCTTGTTGATGCTAGAGGTCAAAGGAGAATGGGCAGACTGGTTCGAGCTGATAGAAAGGCAACAGTGACTCAAATAGCCACCCGTTACAACCAAGGTAGGCAGAAGAGCATCTCTGAACGCACAGTACGGCGAACTTTGAGGCAGATGGGCTACAGCAGCAGAAGACCACACCAGGTGCCACTCCTTTCAGCTAAGAACAGGAAACTGAGGCTCCAATTTGCCCAAGCTCATCGAAATTGGACAGTAGAAGATTGGAAAAACGTTGCCTGGTCTGATGAGTCTCGATTTCTGCTGCGACATTCGGATGGTAGGGTCAGAATTTGGCGTCAACAACATGAAAGCATGGATCCATCCTGCCTTGTATCAACGGTTCAGGCTGGTGGTGGTGGTGTCATGGTGTGGGGAATATTTTCTTGGCACTCTTTGGGCCCCTTGGTACCAATTGAGCATCGTTGCAACACCTTGTGGAATCTATGCCACGAAGAATTGAGGCAGTTCTGAAGGCAAAAGGGGGTCCAACCCGTTACTAGCATGGTGTACCTAATAAAGTGGCCGGTGAGTTTATATATATATATATATATATAAAGATATATATATATATATATATATATATATATATATATATATATAATATGTGTGTGTGTCTGTAATGTGTGTACCTTATGTTACATGACACTGGCTGGTGTGGCTGACAAGCTGGGACTTGTAGTTCCAACTCACAGACATAAATCTAATTTTGCCTATTTGGGTTAAATTTGTAGCAAAAATTCACAGTGAAGAAAAAAAACCAATTAAAAAATAACTTTTACTTGATATGCCTTAAAAGAATGCCCTCCAAAATGGAGGACCCACAGCAACAAACACCAAAATTTGTTCTCCTAGAGAGGAAGAAATGCTGGTTCCTCTAAATCTAAATATCCAATATAGTGGTACTGACCCAAGGGGTGAAAATTGCCCCCCTCGGCGGAGTAGTCGCCCCAACAGGAGCGGCCCCACCTATTGAGAGCGCACCCTAGGTCAGACCCCTTAAACAGTTCCTAAAAGGATACCAGCAGGACTCCCATATGTGCTATAGACACTCTAGGAGAAACAATTCTATCCACATAAAATCATTCTTTTTAGTCACATGTACAAAACAAGAAAAAAACAAAAACAACGTTCTGTTGCATCTTTGATTCAGAAACCTGTGTGATTTGTTCAAGACCCACAAACAAAAACAAAAACAACGTTCCGTTGTATCATTGATTCAAAAAAACCCGTGTGATTTGTTCAAGACCCGACGCGTTTCCCCCAAAAATTCTATAGAGTTCATCAGGGGTAACAAGAGAACATTTAGCAAAAAAGACTAAAATCACAGCATACATAGACTAATGGATAAAAATACTTAGCAATGATATCCTTAATGGTGGTAATGCCGTCAAGATAATCCAATAAGATACAGATTGATGATGTGTCTGATGCCTCAGTGTGGACGATACATGGCAGGATCGTCCACACTGAGGCATCAGACACATCATCAATCTGTATCTTATTGGATTATCTTGACGGCATTACCACCATTAAGGATATCATTGCTAAGTATCTTTATCCATTAGTCTATGTATGCTGTGATTTTAGTCTTTTTGGCTAAATGTTCTCTTGTTACCCCTGATGAAACCCTATAGAATTTTTGGGGAAACGCGTCGGGTCTTGAACAAATCACACGGGTTTTTTGAATTAATGATACAACGGAACGTTGTTTCTGTTTTTGTTTGTGGGTCTTGAACAAATCACACAGGTTTCTGAATCAATGATGCAACAGAACGTTGTTTTTGTTTTTTTCTTGTTTTGTACATGTGACTAAAAAGAATGATTTTATGTGGATAGAATTGTTTCTCCTAGAGTGTCTATAGCACATATGGGAGTCCTGCTGGTATCCTTTTAGGAACTGTTTAAGGGGTCTGACCTAGGGTGCGCTCTCAATAGGTGGGGCCGCTCCTGTTGGGGCGACTACTCCGCCGAGGGGGGCAATTTTCACCCCTTGGGTCAGTACCACTATATTGGATATTTAGATTTAGAGGAACCAGCATTTCTTCCTCTCTAGGAGAACAAATTTTGGTGTTTGTTGCTGTGGGTCCTCCATTTTGGAGGGCATTCTTTTAAGGCATATCAAGTGAAAGTTATTTTTTAATTGGGTTTTTTTTCTTCACTGGGACTTGTAGTTCCACAGAAACTGCTGTACCAGCACACTGCACCAGATAGCCTGATCATTCTGACGGTTAAGATGCAGCGGTACACAAGGCCGTGGCATCTAAGGAATTAAGTAACAGTGCTGCGCACCGTTCCAGTCCACTACCACGTGATTGTGGGGAGCCAAGTGGTCATCATGGTCATCATGACAGCCAGAGGCCTAATTAAGACCTCCATGGATGCCATACTACTTACATTGCACCCTGCATAGTTATTGTTGTATACTGTACTGCAATATCTTGTTACTGCAGAACAGAGTAAAACTGATCACACCCCCTGTTGCCAAGTACAAGGGGGACTACAAGTAAAATAAAAAACGTCAAAATTAAAAAAAAGGAGTAAAACACCCCTTTTTGCCATTTTACAAATAAAAGGATACGAAGGTTAAAAAAAAGTAAAACATAATCGGTACCACCGCATCTGTAAAAGTCCTGTCTATTAAATTATAAAATTGTTACTAGGAGTCTTAGTGTAATGGTTTATATGCAGTAACAGTACATTGGTTATTCGGTCTCTTTATGGTGGTGATATTTGCCAGTATAATTTGGCCTTTGTATATTGTTTTTATTTGGTAATATTTGTCTTGGTATTTTTTTTTTTTTTCGGTCCGTGATATGCAGACAATATGTGGCAGTATTTTTGGGTCCATAAAGGTATGGTGGCATTAGTCCCTTTATAGTGGTGAAAAACATTAATATTTGGCCGTATTATTGGTCTTGGTATAGTGATTTTGTCAGTAATAGTATGGTAGTATTTGTCACAATATGGTAGTGGCATGTTTTGATATTCTTTGGTCTTTGTATAAAGTTGTTTTTTATATCATTGGTCTTGATATATTGGTTTGGTCAGTAACATTATGATATTAGTTACTATATACTATACTACACTATATTATACTATACTATTCTATATATATATATATGAAGATCAGATCTGACAATCAGAAGTGGTGACTTTTTTTGCCCTTGTATACGTAGCGACCTGCAGAACACAGATAACTGTACGGTGTAGTTTAAATGTGCTGTTTTATAGCATTTGTCAATCATTCAAACCTACTGTACATGATTGGTAACAGACTATAAAAAAAACTCATGTGTAGGCTGATCATGTTCTGTGCTGTCTGTGACTAATCTACCAAACATATTTTGGTAGGAAGTTGGGAACAGGAAAAAGGGAGTAAGACTGCAGTATCAACCTTCACATTTGTTAGTAGTCGGTAAATAAAAAGCAAAGGTCTGCATAGAAGCTCTAGGCACACAACATATTTAAAGTTGAGTCTGCTTATTATGTTATATTTTAGATTTTAGATGCTATAAAAATTACTTTTACAGGTATACACACTGTATCCATTCAGTGTGTATATTCAGATATTTGCCTCTTTTTTAGTTTTCCAATTACATTAAACTAATATTTATCTTCAATTAGATACAACCATGCTTAGTAAATTACCTACTTTTATTATCTCCAAATTAAGAAAACTGGGAAACGTCCTTCCCAAAAAATGGTTGGGCTATGTCTCCAAAATTACAAAAATTCCGGGAAATCACTAAGGGTGCTTTCACACGGCGCGTTTTTGGTGCATTTTTCAATGCATTTTTTTGTGCAGGAAGGCACAGCAAATAATGCTGTACATTGCTGCACAAAAATCACGGTAATTACCGCAATTTTATCGCGATTTTGATGCGATTTTTGTGCAGCAATGTACAGCATTATTTGCTGTGCCTTCCTGCACAAAAAATGCATTGAAAAACGCATCAAAAACACTCCAAAAACACACAGTGTGAAAGCACCCTAAAGAAACAAAGAAAAACTTAAGTAACAGCTGGTGTCACTTACCAGAGATAAGGTTAGATATCCTAATTTCAATATCCGAAAGATAAAGGAAAAGATGGTATCCATGGTAGTAGGAAGAAAACAAAAAACAAGTGTATGCCCACACCACAAAGGACAAAATACTTGTTGGGTTCTGAACCCTAAAACCGCGTCGTCCAACAAGTCTTTGAACAGTATTTACACAAGAACCCAAGGATTTTTAACTCGGTTTAAATTTTTTGTCACGTATTTCCATCGTATTTTGGCTCGCTTTTCCGATTTTGGTTTTTCAGTTGTTTTTGTATCATAGAGAACTATTGAGATTTTGGACACGGATCTGAGAAACATCTGCACCGAGGACCGAGGATCGAGCACAAAGTTTTCTGGTTGTTTTTAATGCCATCCTATTGACTTCAATAGTACATTTTCCATCACTTTCCGCGTGAAATATAGTGGAAGATTGAACGTGTTCTAAGTTTTTTTTTAAAAACGGCTGTTTTGAAAACTGACTTCAGTAAAGTGGGCTACAATGCAGATTTTCAATTGTGATCTATGGGGATGGTTTTACGGTCATTTTTTGGTGGTTTTTAAAATCTAAATACACATAGATTTCCGACTGGAAATGCTTGTCATGTGGAAGGACCCTAAGAGCATTTGGGCAAGGGGCGATTACTAGGATATGCCCTTTCTCCTAGTAAGAGGAGACAGCTGCTTCTAAATACCTAAAGGTGCCCATACAACTAAGACAGCTGTCAGCCAAAAACCTTTAGGGTGCTTTCACGCGGTGTGTTTTTGGTGCGTTTTTTTCAATGCATTTTTTGTGCAGGAAGGCACAGCAATTAATGCTGTACATTGCTGCACAAAAATCGCGGCAAAAATAGTAATTACAGCGATTTTACCGCAAATTTACTGCAATTTTTGTGCAGCAATGTACAGCATTAATTACTGTGCCTTCCTGCACCAAAAACGCATTGAAAAAACGCATCAAAAACGCACAAAAAACGTGTGAAAGCACCCTTACTCTCAGTTTTCCCATACATATACTCTGCCAAATATGGATGTGGTTTGAAATTAAAATCAGGCACAACCCACTAAAAGACTCCTCTGCCATCAACCCATCACCTACAAAGACAAAGAATTCTACAAATTAAAACTGAATATGCCAAAAAACGCATCCAAAGTCAGTTGGTAAAACCAATATTCTGAATAACTATCTTTTCTCTGTACTCAGTAATAAACAAATCATTAAAATCTTCCATACTTAAAAGATGAGATAAAGGAAGATAAGACTAATATTTACCCTTGACGTAGAGTCATATTCCACAGCATTACATATACATTACATGTACTGTATGAAAACTGTCTAGGCGTTTTGGGTGTGTGTGAACATACACTTTCAGTTGCGTCTTTGGGTCTGTCTAGACGGACCCAAACACATCTAACAATGAGTAGTGTGATTTTACACTGCTCGCAATTTAAAACACGTATCGGCGTTCATATGAGTGATTCCTAAGGTGTGTTTACATTGCATCTTTCGTATCCGTCTTTCGGATCCGTTCCAAGACTTGACATGTCAGTTCTTGGTCCGAAAGGCACAGCAGGAGACCTTTAAAAAAGTATAGGGTGTGATCCTGCTGCATCCAACATGGATCCAAACACACAACTGCATGTTGGATCTGATTGATCCTACGTTTTTGGATGCGATTTTCAGATCCATCACAGACCCAAGATCGTATCCAAAAATATTGTGTGAACATACTCTATGATTTTCTTTGTTGCCCATAGCAACCAATCAGAGCATCCCTGTCATTTTTTCAGAGCACTATATGAAATGAAAGGAGAATTCTGATTGGTTGCTATGTACAACAAAGAAAGTCTTAGACCTAGATCGTTTTCAGATATGAGGCCCTAAGTATAATAAAAGAATTGCGAACAAGAGTGTTATGTCCACTGTATTATTCGTTTTATCAGCTGATATAGTAAAACATAATAATTTCATTTTGTATTGTACGTTTAAAAATATTAAACAGTATCATATTTTCTTTAGCTATTTGGAAGCCTGAATAGTAAGATTGTTTCTTTGCTTGTACGAAATATGAAGGAAATCACTATTATACTTTACAGCATATCAAGTTTAAAGACAATAAATTCAAATTTTAATCCTTTTCTTTTTTATCAAGCAACATTTACAAGAAGAATGGATTGCCGATTATGGTAATAGTACATTATACTATACTTTTTTTTAAACATTTTTAAATCTTTAGTATACTCTAAGTATTTAAATTATAAGCTGAGAATAATAAGTACCAAGGCAATAGATAAGATAACACATTATTAGTGTTGAGCGATTTTTATCGACAAAGTTGAAATCGGCAAGGTTTTTATGGTGATCGAATTTTCCAGATAATGCGGATAAATTAAGGTTCAAATCAGAGCATCATCTATTAAGAATCGCGCCTTTTTCGGCGCTTCCCTGTAATATTTGGCGGCACAAAATCAGATTACAGAATAGAGTATGGTGACCATGTGTGTGCAACGTCATGACTGGGATTGTGTATGGTTGCGATTGGCTGGAAAATCATCATTACCCTCTGTTTTTAACATAGAACAGCGTTTCCTGTTTCAGCCCTCAGTGTCTCTCAGCGTCTCATAAGGGAAAGGACCTGCGCTCTGTCTGTGGCAAACACTCAGTGGAAATTAGTCTATTTCTGCACAGGAAACCTCTACTATTAGCTGTGATCCGTCCAATTTAGTTAGCATTAGAGATTTGAAGAATTTATGTAGTTAGCTAGAGAATTATAAAGCGAGCAAAAAAGAAAATCCCCTACCCGCTGTAAAATCACGCCGGTGGCACCGGGGGGGGGGGCCCGCGGGCGAACACAGACAAGCTCTATCTAATCAAGAAACATTGGATAAAGTTCACCAAGACTTAGTGTAGACATTCTATGGAATATCTTTATTATTGAACAGTTTGCTATTGAAATATTTTCCTGGATAATTGGCAGCCTGAACTTAATATTGGATAAACATCAATTTCTAGTAATGCAGGTCCTTTGTTACTGCAAAACTCCACTTTACAGTATACATTATCAGATAGGTGTTCATTTTATTTTTGTGACTGTTTGATATATCCACCTTGCACTTAAATTACAATCCAGCAATCTAGTAGTCCAGCACAGGTTGTTTGTGCCAAAATACCGTGTATCGTACGAAACATCACAGTACGTGTTTTTTGACTTTTGGGACCCAGTACTGTTCTATTGACAGCAGCATCTACGTAAAATCTTTAAAACAGCAATTCTATTCACCACAGGTGAACTTGAAAGTGCAAAAAATACCATTTATTATATCGAAACATAACAAGTTTACTTGTTTTTTTTGACTTGTGCTGACCCAGTAATGTTCATTGACGCAACCCGCATCTAAGTAAATCTTAAAACAGCAATTCTATATTCACCACAGTTGAATTGAAAGGTGCAAAAAATACCGTTTATTATATCAAAACATAACAGTTACGTGTTTTTGACTTTTGCGCACCCAGTACTGTTCATTGACGCAGCATCTACGTAAATCTTAAAACAGCAATTCTATATTCACCACAGGTGAATTGAAAGGTGCAAAAAATACCGTTTATTATATCAAAACATAACAGTTACGTGTTTTTTGACTTTTGCGCACCCAGTACTGTTCATTGACGCAGCATCTACGTAAATCTTAAAACAGCAATTCTATATTCACCACAGGTGAATTGAAAGGTGCAAAAAATACCGTTTATTATATCAAAACATAACAGTTACGTGTTTTTTGACTTTTGCGCACCCACACTGTGTCATTGACGTCAGCATCTACGTAAATCTTAAAATACAATTCTATATACACCACAAGGTGAATTGAACAGGTGCAAAAATACAGTTTATTATATCAAAACAATAACAGTTACGTGTTTTTTTACTTTTGCGCACCCACACTGATTCATTACTCAGCATCTACGTAAATCTTAAAACAGCAATTCTATATTCACCGACATGTAGAATTGGAAAGTGCAAAAAATCACAGTTTCTAATATCAAAACATAAACAGTTACCGGTTTTTTATTGAACTTTTGCGCACTCCGCACTGTTCAATGACTGCAGTGCATCTTACTACGTACATCTTAAAAATAAGCAATTCCTATATCACCACAGGTGAATTGAAAGGGGCAAAAAATACAGTTATTATATCAAAACATAACAGTTTAGTTTTTTTTTGACTTCGCCGCACTCAGCACGTTGTCAATGAACCGCATCATCAAACGTAAATCTTAAAATTAGCAATCTATATTCACCACAGGTGAATTGAAAGGACAAAAAAACATTTTATTATATCAAAACAAAACAGATACGTGTTTTTTGACTTTGCGCACCCAGCACCTGTCGAATGACTCAGCATCTACTAAATCTTAAACAAAGCAATTCTATAATCACCACAGGTGAATTAAAGGTCAAAAAATACCTTTATTTATACCAAAAGATAACAAATACGTAGTTTTTTGTGGACTTTGCCCAGTCCAGATTTGTTGATAGGATCACTTGCAGTTAAATTTGAATCCAACAATTTTGTTTTGATAGAGAGGAATTGTATAATAGCTGTGATTATTGCCAACTTTTAAGTAAGTAGACTTTCCAAACTAGTTCCAAACCTACTCAAAAATTTATATATATTTCCTGAACATAGGAGCGAAATGCAGGTTAAGCGAGCAAAAGAGGGGGGTACACATGGAGTTAGAGGTACGAGAGAAGGTGCCTCCATCCAGTGCTGGCACAACACGCACGCCAGGGATCGTCAGTTTGCAGACCTTCAGGCCCTGCACGCTGGTCAGAGCCCTGTGAATCTAAGTAACGAACATCGGTCGCCAATCTGTCCATTCCAGTGGTTAATGCCACTGCATCTAGCAGCTATACCTCCTCGTCCTCCGCAGTCTACGAGGCCCACAAATGTCGTCATCAGCAACATCAGCATACTTCCAACATCAATCAGCCCAAATGACAACTCGAGAACCCACCACAGTGGATAATCTATTTCTGAAGACCTCTTTGATGACAAAATGCGGTTGGGGTCAGAAGGCATGTTAAAAGATCAAGAGGCCAAAAGGATGATTTTTCTGCTCTGACGCCCAGTTACTGATGCCATCAGAGGAGGTGAAGGAAGCAAAAATCCCGGGCGGTCGGCAACGCCTTGCAGTGCCCCTTGCTTGTAGCCCGCAGCTTCTGGATGCAGAAAGTCAGGACGACCAAGTCACCTGTGTTGATGATGATGATGATGACGACATTGCGGATCCATCCTGGTCTTTTCCGCAGAATTTGCTTGCGAGCGCTTCATCAGTGGACGAGGAGGAAGACGATGGGGTAGTGTCAATACGGGTCCCGCCACAAAAAGGGAGAGGGCGGTCGCAGAAGTCCGCTGATATGATTCCGCCAGCCACGGTCAGCGCAAACCCCGCTCCTCGCTTATCGCCGTCAAAAAGGTCCAGGACCTCTCAAGCCTGGGCCTTCTTTGAGCAAGCCTCTGATTCACCCAGCGATGTCATATGCCGCCTTTGCCGTAAACGCATAAGTAGAGGCAAGAACCTTAAGTGGTTAACCACCACCAACATGTCTAGTCACATGCAGCGAATGCATGAGTTGAAATGGAGGAACACTTGGCCAAAAAAGGCCAGACCGACGCCGGGCCTCCAACCACTGTCACACCCTCTGTCTCCGCCTCCTCCTCCTCCGCCACCACCAAGCGTTCCTCAGCTGCCCATGTCTCTCAGAGTCATGATCAGGGATCAGCCTCCGCTTCAGCCTCCACCGTCGCCCGAGTACCACCAGCACCACCAGAGACCCATCCTACCCCTTCTCCTTCCGCCAGTTTGACGACCTGCACGCCGTACAGCGGCCAGTCTAGCAGCCAGCCTTCTGTCTTCCAGGTTGGGAGCAGAAGAAACACTTTAACCCAAACCATCCCAAAGCCAAAAGCCTGAATGTCGGCATTGCCAGGCTTTTGGCCTTGGAAATGTTGCCTTTCCGTCTGGTGGACACAGATGGGTTCCGCCACGTCATGGCCCTTCGCTTGCCCCCAATACCAGATGCCGAGCAGGCATTTCTTTGCCAGAAAAGCCGTCCCTGCCCTGGCCAGCCACGTGTCATCTAAAATTTCAAGCGCGTTGTCTGCATCTGTGTCCGGAAAAGTCCATCTCACCACCGACACATGGACTAGTAAGCACGGCCAAGGCCGCTATATCTCTGTGACAGCTCATTGCGTGAGCTGGGTGGATGTCTCTGGGGGTGACGGTGGCTCTCAGGCTCGGCGCACGCTCTTCAAAACCGCAGGGATGGTGCAGGGCTCTTTCCCCCAAGGTCCTCTGGTGGCATCACGTGCCCAGAGACACCAGGCCGTGTTGAAATTAATCTGCCTTGGAGACCGTCCACACACAGGTCAGGAGCTGTGGACGGCTCTAAGCAACGAGACCGAGCGCTGGCTGGGTGACAAGAACCTTGTGCCAGGCAAGGTGGTGTGCGATACCGGCGAAATCTGCTGGCCGCCCTTAAGATCGGTAGGCTGGAGCACATCCCTTGCCTGGCACATGTCATGAACCTTGTCGTCCAGAAATTTCTAAAGAGCTACCCGGTCTGGACTGCCTGCTGAAGAAGGCTCGAGGTCTGAGTTCGCACTTCCGCCGTTCGCACCCTGCTTCGTCCCGCCTGGCTGCGTTGCAGCGTCAGCTCGGCCTCCCCGTCAACCGTCTCATTGTTGACGTGGCAACACGCTGGAATTCCACCCTCCACATGCTCCAGCGATTGTGGCAGCAGCGCAATGCCATTACGCAGTAATGAAGTGCCACATGCCTGACAAGCAGCGGTAAGGACCTCGGGTGTTTGAACCACTGAGAGTGTGAGTCAGGTGAAAGAGCTCTGCACCCATCCTACCAGTTTTGAAGAATGCCACCAAAATGGTGTATGCGGACAATGCCCTTGGCCAGCATGAGTCATTGTGTGATCTTAGTTCTGGAACGAATCTTGGACCTTCTGAAACAACAGGTCCCGCCAGCGATGGAGGAGAGACGGACACAGAGCGGACACGTGACCTTTCTCTCCGTCAAAATCCCCAAGGCCCACAGTTTCACAATTTCATCATTCATCAGGTCTTCATTAGGCAGTGTTCGGGTCCAGGGCTAGTGCAAAGGTGGCACATCATCACTCAGGTCATCATCTCAGGCAAAGTAGGGCTGTGTGAAGCTGTGCCGGAGTCAGCGGAGGAGGAGGAGGAGGTTATTCCTAGACAACCGATGTTACCGACGTCCCTGTCCTTGGAAAAGGTTGGCGCGAAGTTTTTAGGCGGAGAGGAAGATGAGGAAGATCAGTTTTGCTAGTGCCCCTCGACCCAGAGGCTTGGGAAATTCAAGGCTCATCTCTCACATGAGTGGCTTGGATGCTCCATTTCCTCCACAAGACCTCCGCATTAAGGCCATCAAATGAACAACAGTTACTGGTGCCACACGTCCCTGAAATCCCCGGTACAAAACAAAACTCAGCACTTTCCTCCACCCACCCAAAATATAGAGGTAAAAATGCAGAAATGGAGACCTTGCTGGGAATGATCAATTATTGGAGACAACTGTTGCCTCTGCTTTCACGTTCCCCAAATGTTACGGTGGAACAACATCAGCGATCGTGACAGCAGTAGAGTGCCAAGTAGGCGTAGCGGCAGCAGCAGAAGTGGCCAGAAAGCCTAATGGTTAGGACCTCTGGCAATCTTTGGTTTACCACCCCACCAACCGCACATGCAATGCAGGGCACACATCCAACCACATCCCAGAGATCATCTTAAGATCATTGGTGCAACCGAACTATCTGCGTCCTCAACAACAACCATGTTTTTGCATGTGTTCCGGACCCAATAGACTTCTTGGGTATCCAAAATGGGACGAATGGCCCGAGCTGGCTCGTCACCCATAGAGGTGTTGTCCTGCCCAGCAGCCAGCGCATACTCTGAGCGACCGTCATCACAGCTGAGGAGTCATAACCACAAACGCATCCGCTTTCCACAGATATTGTGGATCGTTTGGACTTTCATCAAGATTGAATCAGGCCATGGATCTCTGATGATGTTGTGGCCGCCAATTGCCGAGGTCACAGATTAGTTGCCATCTACTTTCACATTCCTTTCAAACAGAAATGGTCCCCTCTTGAAAACTTTTTAGTAAAAATCATTTCTTAACTGCAATTTTTATTCTCTTTTCCCAACATTCATTTTGCGTGGTTTTTGCTGTGAGGAGACTGTAAAAGACAGCAATTTTTCATGACAACAACACCGTATTCATTACTCAACTTATCTTAAGAATTTTCCGCATTGTCAATGGGTTTTTGAGGTCATGTTGCTGTGAGATAACGAGCAATAATCCATGGTCCTTATTGGAACAGATATGTGACTTCCTAAGTGGCATTTCTCTCCCAGGCACAATTTTTAATAGGCTGAGAAGGTCATATTTATAATTTTTTTAGGTCATGTAACTGTGAGATACGCAATAATCATGTCCCTTTGTACAGAAAATATGTGGCTTTCTAAGTGGCATTTCTCCCACAATTTTTAAACAGTGGCTGAGAAGTTCATTTTATATTTTTTTTTGGGGTCATGACTGCTTTGAAATGCAGCACTACTACAGTACCTATTCTAAAAAATGTTGTTCTCAACAGACATTTGATTTCTTCCACAATTGACCAAAGTGGCTCAAGGGTCATGCTTTCTTGAGTTTTTGGGGGCATTTTGCTGTGACATAGCAGGCTATACTTACGAAGGTCCTAATTCTAAAAAAAATGTTGTTTCTAACAGACAACATTTGTTCTTCACAATTGACCAAAGTGTGGCTCAAGGGTCATGCATTGAATTTTGGGGGCATTTTGCTGTACATGCAGCTATACTACAGTCCTAGTTCTAAAAAAAATGTTGTTCTTCTAACAGACATGTGTTCTTCACAATTGTCCAAGAATGGCTCTATGGGTGATGGTGCTGTCAGAAACAGGAATAGGTAGGACACTGTTAATGGACACATATTGCAAAATGAAATTTTTTTGCAAGATTCTTTCACTATAGGTCCAATTCCCTGTATTGAGACAACCCATTTAATACAATGATAAAAAAGAGAAACAAGACATGGTGGGATCCATCCTATTTAAAAATGTGTTTTCTAGAATTAAAGTACTAAAAAATTTGCATGTACAAAATAGCTGTTAAAAAAATTCCTCAAAATGTACAAGGGAGTACAGGAAAAGCTTGACCAGATAGGTTATCTCAGAGACATAGTAGTATGGAGAACGGAACAGAGAACAGAAGTGACAGAGACCATTCCTCCAGCACGTTTGAAGTAAAATGAGAAAAAAGAATGCCAAGATAAAGTGGCCACGCTGGATGTAATACAATGAGCGTTACCACCAGTATTTCCAAGTTAAGCTCAATTTGTTCCCACCACTCATGACGTAGGGGCAAGCGCTACCCAGGTATTGACCGTGTACAGAGGAAGGCTGGAGCTCTCACACGTTCCGCTTCTGCACTCTGCTTCAGCACGACATTTTTCGTTGCTGGTGTCATCAGGGCATTTTAACTAGTGTTAATAGATGAACGGACGCCAGCCTGGGCTTTCACCGCACCCACTTAACTAGCTTCCTGGCTACCTTGGTCACCTAATAATATGCATGCTGTGGCCCAGGACAGTTATAGTCAAATGTCCAGTGAAAGACTAAAATGTTGGTTGAAGACTCCTTTTTCCGGCATTTTTTTAAATTGTGGTTCATGCAATTTTGGGGACATGCTGTGGCCCAGGACAGGGATATTCCAATGTCCAGTGAAACTAAAAATGTGTGGTTGAAAGAATTCCTTTTTTTTCTCGGCACTTTTGTATGTGGGGGTCATGCAGGTTTGGGGCTCATGCTGTGGCCCAGACAGGTATAGCAATGTCCAGTTCAACTAAAAGTTGTGGTTGAAAGACTCCTTTCCGCACTTTTAAAGTTGGGTGGTCAGGCAGTTTTGGGGCTCATGGGAGGCCCAGACAGGTATAGTCAATGTCCATTTCGAACCTAAAATGGTGGTTGAAAGACTCCTTTTTTCCGGCACTTTTTAAATGTGTGTGGCATGCAGGTTGGGGCTCTTCGTGCCCAACAGGTATAGTCAATGTCCAGTTCAACTAAAATGTGTGGTTGAAAGACTCTTTTTTCCGGCACTTTTTAAATGTGGGGTCAATGCAGGTTTGGGTGTCACATGCCTGTTGCCCAGGACAGGTTATAGTCTATGTCCAGTTCAACAAAATGGTGGTTTGAAGACTCCTTTTTTCCGGCACTTTTTAAATGTGGGGGTCATTGCAGGTTTGGGCTCCATGCTGAT
This sequence comes from Phyllomedusa bahiana, assembly GCA_025379985.1. Lineage (NCBI taxonomy): Eukaryota > Metazoa > Chordata > Amphibia > Anura > Hylidae > Phyllomedusa > Phyllomedusa bahiana. The sequence continues at coordinate 23,427 of JAODAL010001736.1, forward strand.
GGCCCAGGAACAGGTATAGTCAATTCCATGAAATCTAAAAATTGGTCTGAAAGACTCCTTTTTCCGGCAACTTTTTAAATGTGGTGCGGTCATGCATTTTTTGGGGCTCATGCTGTGGCCAAGAAAGGTATAGTCAATGTCCAGTTAAACTAATTTGGTGGTTGAAAGACTCCCTTTTTCCGGCACTTTTTTAAATGTGGGGGTCATGCATGTTTGGGCTCATGCAGTGGCCCAGGACCAGGGTATAGTCAATGTCCAGTGAAACTAAAATGGTGGTTGAAAGACTCCATTTTCCGCACTTTTAAATGTGGGGGTCATGCAGGTTTGGGCTCATGCTGCGTTCCAGGACAACAGGGATATTCAATGTCCAGTTCAAGTAACATGATGGTTCAAATCATACTGCTTCTGCACTTTTTTAATTGTGGGTATGCAGAGTTAAGGTCAGCTGTGGTACAAGAACAGGGATAGTTAAATGGTCTGTGACATTTTATGGACGTTTATAACCAAAATGTGTTTGGCCCTAATGATGTAGCATGTATCCATTGTGACTGTTGTGGATGTTAATTTCAGCTTCTCCGCCTTTTTTGGGTGTAATAATGAAGGTGTTTGTTGTCTCCCATAGATTTTAATGGTCATGGCAAAACGATGCTCACTATCAAAAAAAACCTTTTTCGATAGGGGCCCCGACTATCGACTTGGATCACCGAAGCCAACCAATCGTTAAACACTATTTTTTAAAAATAAAGAGTTAAAACCCCGAAAAAGGGGTTTTGGGTCGCCGAGACGGGCGCTACTAGGGAATTTGAAATAGAGAGAATTGCCGGAAAAACATAATTCAAATTTTTTAACTTTCCCCAGGTGGGGTAAAAAACCAGCCAACAAAATGGGAGCGCAATACCCCTTATCCCTATGGAGGAGAATTGACCAATCAAAATAGGACAACAATGTCCCATTTTCCTAGGGAGAAAAATTGCCCAAATCTTTTTCAAAGGCGGGACATTTCAAAATACAGTAAAATGCAGAAACGACTTTTGGGTTGAAACGCGGGGACTCGCCAGCTTAGAATCAGGAGCGCGAGTTTTTTTCCATGGGTTTTCTTGGGGAAAAGCAATTCAGCGCGCTCGTGATTGGCAAGTTAAAAGAGGCGCCATTTTTTGGGCCCAAATTGGAGAGCGAGCGACCCCCTTTGGGTTTTCTAATGAAATCTAAAATCAAACTTACAGGGCCAAAAATAAAATTTATAACAAACAGAAGTTTACCGAGGTAATAAAATGAATAATAATATGGGGGAAACAAAAAAAAATTTTAAATAATAAATCATTTTATTTCTTTTTTTCGTTGCCCCCATCAAAATGATGTCATTGGCCCTTTTTCCGCCTGATGCTGCTGGGGGCTGTTGCCCGCCTTTTCCCACACTGGAATTTGTCCCAAATCTGTGGCCTAATCTGTTGCAGCCCCCTCCACAACTTCATTGTACCACTCAGTAAACAAATCTGCTGCTGCCCCCCTCCAAAACTGTCATTGTCCCCTTTTAAAAACTCTTTACTGCTCCCAAACTGCCATCTCCTCATTCGACCACACTGTGGTTTCCTAAGCTGTTTCCACCCCCCACCACTATTTGACATGCCACTATGTTTGATTTTCCTTTTTTCTAATCTATCAAAGGGGGAAAAGGAATTCACAACCCGATTTTGTCTTTGGGGGTAGCCAAAAACAGGAGTAGATACAAAACAAGAAGACATGCAAAAATTCCATTTACTTGTTATCTCTTTTTTTTGGATCAAATCCTGTTTTTTTTTTGGCTTTAGCAATACTGATGATTATTTTAAAATTGAAAACGGGGCACGAAGGACAAAAGGAAAAGGGGAAGATGAGCAGTTACATCAATGCAAATTGCTGCCGACACCCTCTCCACTCTTTCTGGGGCGGGGCTCTACATGTATCCGTGTAACAAATCCCACAATTAAATGAAAAAATTAACTCTTGCCATAGATAGAAATTTTCCCCCACACTTTTAAATGACGGATTTCGATTTTGTGTAGGGAGCATACAAAATTGGGGTTTGACACAACTTTCCCCCTTTTAAAGAAAAAATTAACTCTTTTGCCACGATAGCAAAAATCCCCAAAAAAAAAAGCCTGGTTTAGGGGGCAGGGTGTTAAAGACACACACCTGTGTATTTGAAAGGTATTTCACCCCAGTAACTCTAAAATGGAAAGTATTTTTCACAGGGTGCAATCTAGTGCAGCTACATAGAGGTGCTTGTGCATACCAGACAGAGTGACAAGTGGCAGAATTTAACATGGCTGCCCTATTTATAGTACAGTGACATCATAGAAACTGGCTGGCTGCTGATTGGCTGCCTGTCTGCACATGCCATTGAGGGTGTTCCTTTCTTTCTCCCATAGTTCTTTGCCCCATGTCATGCCATGTGCTCACAGCCATTTTAGATTAGTTACCACGAATCGCCATGAACTTCAGCTTTGTTCAGAATCAAATTTTTCCTGAAATTCTAAATGAATTTCACTTCGTTAGAATCATTTCGCTCATCTCTATCATTCATCATGAGGATTTAATAACATGCCAGATTTATCGGGTAGGTCGTTATGCGCGCAACAATACCAAATATGTATACTTTTTTTTTTACTTTTTATCTTTTTTTTGGATGATTGGCATTTGTAACGGTGAGAGAGTAGTGTCCGTGTTTTATTTAAGTATGTGTGTGTTTTACTTTCTTATTGCTCTCACCTTTTTTCTCTATTTCTTTATTTTTACTTGTCCCCATAGACGACTTGACTCAGTGATCAATTAGCTGTCAGTCATCATGCCCGGATGTGACCTCCCGACACAAGCGGCTGTGGTGACATAACAGACACCCCAGAAGCCTTTGTTAGATTTTGGGGTCATCATGGCAGCCATCAGCACCCCACAATCATGATGCAGGGATGCCATTGGAGACCTTTCTTTAACTTAGCTGCCATGGTTGCAATTGACCACAACATCTGAGGAGTAAATCGGCCACAACCACCAAAATCTGCATTCCAAAAGCCAAGTAGTGCCTTTGTATGTCCTGCCCAAACAGCAGTTCACATCAACATATAGGGAATTTACAAACTTAGAAGAAATTGCATAACAAATATGGGGTTGCTTTTTTTCCACGATTCTTTGGGAAAATAAGACATTTTCAGCTTAAACTGCACATTATTGGAAAAAATGAAATTTTCCATTTACATAGTCTAATGCTAAAAAATCTGTGCAACACCTGTGGATTAATATACTCACTATACCACTGGATATATTCCTTAGGGGATATTATTTCCCAAGTGAGGTCTTTCTCGCAGTGTTTATTACATTTTAGCACCTTAGAGTGTCCAGAAACATGTAATGGTGCCTAAAAAATATCCCTTTGGAAAATGAGACCTTAAAATCCAGTAGGTGCTCCCCGTAATCTTAGGCTGCACTCGGGCCTCATATGGGATTTTTCCAAAAATGGCGCAATTGGGAGAATCAGAGATTACTAATTTAAAGCAAAAGGTGTCACAAGAAAACAGTCTCTGAATCACATGGATAGGTAAAAGTATGAAAAGTTATTCCTACATAAAGTGACACATTTGAAAAATGGGGCTCTGTCATAGAGGTCAAAACTCGCTGCAGCAGTAAGGGGTTGACAATGAGTTCCTCTAGGGTACTTGACCACGATTACTTGTTTAATGTGCAGCAGTACTGTTGTACTAACATGGCAGCTATGGAAGCCTGCAGGAGGCTTCTGGCTGCCATGGCAATCGATCATGAGGGAGATCTGAGGGAGGAACAGTGCTGCAGTGTCTAAAGTGTTAACAGCAGGGATCGGAGCCAGCTGCATTCCCTGCTCTTAGCGGCTGCCATAATTCACAGCCACTGCCCACCAGATGGAGTGGGTGGTGGCTGTGAGCCTACTCCATACACCCTTTACACCATCCTGACGTACGTTTTTAATTTTGTATTTTATACTTTTTTACTAAGATGGTGCTTCTATTACTTCTTGCCTATAGCGAGAAGTCTTAGGAATACCAACATGGCATTCATGGAAGGCTTCATTAGACTTCTGCTTACCAGAACCTTTCGGCACCCTGCAATCTCGTTAACGGAAGGGTGGGAGCAGTATGCAATGCCATTCCTCAAGCCATTAGATGCTGATCGGGGCTGGCTTTGATTCTTGATGTTAGTGGTGGGTGTCAGCTGCAACTGGCAGCCTGTACCCTGTATGTCAAACATCAGTAAAGGGTTAATTGTCCAGCAATTTTCATTGTAGCCTCTCATAGAACAAGTATAAGGAAAATGTACATCACCTGTTCTTTAGTAGTGAGTAGCATCTCAAATCTCCAGCATAAACATATTTTGCCTCTAACTGGCAAACAATAATTAATTAGACAAACTTCATACTATAATGAGTAAATACAATTGAAAATTCTCCTAGTACTTAGAACAAGTTTAATAAGATTAATAACATCAAAAATGTAGCAAAAATATTTCTTTAATATTTATTTCTTTTTCTCATTTCTTTCACAAAGTGCATGTTTTTGTTCAAATATATTTAATAGCACATATTTTATGGGTCATTACTAAGTGTGCCATTTTATTGTGATATTATTGTTGTTTCTGTTCAGAAACAAAAGTGTAAAATACAAAGAAAACATCAATATTTAATGGAGTGTGAAAAAGCAAATAACAATGGATTGCAGATAAACCTTGCAATCAAATACTATGAAATCAATCTTGCAGGACTCCCTTTTTACCATTTTTTACAAAACACAGCCGAACAGTAAAGTTATCCATGTGTTATTTAATCTGTTTTGCTTCTACTTCTTACCTCTTTGTGTCCAGATTGTATATTTCCATTACATTTCATTTTTTATTGCAAAATATACGTTCAAAAATAAGGTTTTATTCAAGTTGCAGACAAGTAGACAAAGTAGAGCTTCTGAATATTTCTGTAGTATTTGATGTAAGAGAAGTGTTTTCTATATTTTCTCTCTTTCTCTCTCTCTGTCATGACCATGCCGATTCAGGCCACAGGGCAGCCCTCTGTCCACAAGGTACAGCATGGACTGTACTTTTGCCCATGACTATATGTATTTGCTAAGGGTTTTAGCACTGTCTAAACATGGTCTGATTCTGTTTGTCTGAACTGTGATTGACAGCTCGGCCACACCATTTTTTGGTGTTTTTTTAATGTGTTTTTTGTGCAGAAAGGCACAGCAATGAATGCTGTACATTTCTGCACAAAAAACACATCCAAAAATGCATAAAAAAAACGCACCAAAAATGTACCAAAAAACGTACTGTGTGAAAGCACCCTTAGCGCTAGTGCAGCCCTGCAGATCATTTTGCCTGGTTGGTGACAACTGCCTTCTCCACTCACCTTTCTTGCTTGTCTGTCTGGGTTCTGTGTGGTCAGGATGTGAGATGGCCAGTCCTATCTTGTCTTAGAACTGGACCATGACATCCTTTAAGACCACATTTCCTCTTGTCTAGTGCTTGTGATAGACTTATTCTGGAGATAGCATTTTTCATTCTGATAGTTTACTCGGATTTCCTGACCTTGTGCTCACCTTTTTGACATCCGTTTTTTTACCTGCCGCTTTGTACATTTTCTGCTCTCTCTGGTTCTGACCCATTTTGCCTGACCTCTCTATATTGTGCTTGTCTGTCCGGTCTTTCCACTGTGTTCCACCTTACCCAGTGTAAGGGCTGTCATCCAGTTGTCATTGATCACCTAGGCTCAGACCGGCAAGTAGGCAGGGGCTATGATGGGAGGATGAGCGCTAGGGCTCACTGCCTGTCACTTCTGTTTGAGTCCTATGGTCCCCTTACATTATCAAAAGCTGTAATTTTTCTCTCTCATGCTAAGTAAAAACTAATTAAAATATATTTACTTGCCACTTAAGAATACGTTAATCATATCCAATGAAAATGAAAAACAAAATTGTGACATACTTTTTAATATTGTGGGCTACTATGCAGAAACTCAGCTATTACAGGTGCCACAAACCATTACCATGGATTTTTTTACTATGTGGCCAATTTACTGTTATAGAGAATGTTTAGCATAAAGAGTAAAGGCATTATTTATTAGCACTTTGAAGGTGATAATAACAACATCACTTTGTTAGAAGACAACTTAATTTTATTGTTTAAATATTTTAAAACACTCATAATTAATATTTCTATTGTCTAAATTAAATTAATCAGTTACTGCACCTTTTAATGTGCTATGTAATTTATGTAGATTGTTTATAGTGTATATCTAACTTTGTGTGAAAGACTTAATTTTTGCTGTCACACACATTCTTACTTGCTCACTGCTTCTGTGAGACACATAAATTAACATTCAAAGTATTATAGATTATTCAATTACAGATATGTCACAGTTAGTGATGAGCGATTGTGTCAACTATCGTTATCGAGTAAATAGACGATATCGTCAATTATCATGCCGCTAGTCGATAACAGATTATCGCCGATGACCATTAAAGTATATGGGAGAGGAAAAACAGCTTCATTCTTATACCTAAACAGGGGTGGAGAAGCTGTAATTAACATCCACAACAGGAAACTGGATATATGCTACATCTTAGGCAAGACAATTATGCAACAAGAGTCACAGAAAAAAAGTCATAGACTATTCACTACCCCTGTCCTGTACCACAGCATGACCCTTAAACCTGCATGACCCACCAATTAAAAAGTGCCAGAAGGCAGTATGATTTGAATCACCATTTTAGTTGAACTGAACATTGATTATCCCTGTCCTGGAACGCAGCATTACCCTTAAACCTATCTGACCCACAGATTAAAAAGTGCCGGAAAAAGGAGTCTTTGAACCACCATTTTAGTTGAACTGGACATCGACTATCCCTGTCCTGTACCACAGCATGACCCTCAAACCTGCATGACCCACAGATTAAAATGTGCCAGAAGAAAGTAGTCTTTGAACCACCATTTTAGTTGAACTGGACATTGACTATACCTGTCCTGGACCGCAGCATGCAGGTTGCGTTAACCACTGAAGAACAGATAGGCGACGCTGTTTGTTACTGAGATTCACAGGGCATCCAACCCAGCGATGACAGGCCTTATGGTCCTGTAACCGACGATCCGCTGGCTTGCGTGTTGTCACCAGCACTGGAAGAGCACCTTCTCTCGCACCTCTACACACATGTCCTACACCCCTCTTTGGTCACTTACCACCTGCAGTTTGCTCCATGTTCAAAAATATAAAAATGTAAAAGTTATAGAAGAGTTTTTGACAGTCTCTTATTGAAAGATGGCAAATCACAGCTATTCTTAAATCCCTCTAATTTCCAACAGCCAACTAGGATTAGAAACAGAATTGTTTCTATCAAATATCTGTGAAATGTGGTCTGGTGGAAGAACCGTAACACAAAATCAACAGTGTTCTTCCTTCAGTCCCTGAGATTTACAACTGCCCAGTAGGACTAGCAGTTGATTGTTTTCAACAAACTATCGTACAAATGCACGATTAGCGCCAAACTGAGACGCACTGAGTGAAAGAGTATTAAAAAGTTATATGGATTAATATGGCGGCCTTCGCACCACTGACTACAGGCGTAATTTACTATCAAATATGTATAAGACAATATGCCTACAACTGAGCTCTATGCGCCAAACAGACGCGCGGACTGCAATAAGAATATTTGAATGTTATATGGATTAATATGGCGATCTTCACACCACTGACTACAGGCGCAATTTAATAGGAAATATGTATAACACAATTTGCGTACAACTGAGCTCTTTGCGGTAAACAGACGTACGGACTTCAATAAAACTATTTAAAAGTTATAGGGATAAGTTATGCCGGTTTTTGGGAACACTGACACGCAGTGATTGCAACAGAACTGAAAAAAAACAGGAACAAGTTCATCTCCTATCAGAGGTCTGCTGGCCAAAAAAGTGGTTAAAAACAATGCTTTTTCAATTCAAGATCACAGAACACACTGAGCTGCACATATCTCCCTTCCTTTCAATAGTCTCTCCTCCTGCCGACCCTTTCCCCTCCCCCCCCGCAGCCCCGTAGCTACACACACCAGTAGATTTCTTAAAAACTTTCTCTAACTAAATAAGAAGTGAAATTCTCTAATATAACTCTATTCTAAGCTGTAGGTAGGTGGATGGTGTCTTGTATTATAAGAGACTATCTCTCAGAGCTGTTAGAACAGCTATCGGTTTAAACGCAGACAGACACATCCTTCTGTGAAGTGGCATAGACAGAGAATGAGCTCAAACAGGAAATGCAGTTGCATAGATAAAACGAGGTCACGTGATTTTTGCAGCCAATGAGATCCATACACCGCAAAGTGGTGACGTTTTACATCCCCCTCACCTCCCTCTATCCTCGGAGCTGATTGGCTGGCCACCAAAATGACAGGAAACGCTGAAAATGGCACGATAGTAATAGATTATCTGTAAGATTGTCACCTAAACTATTGCGTGATCGGAAATTTCCGATAAGCCTCAAAACCGTGACGATTTCAACTTTTGGCGATAATATCGCTCATCCCTAGTCACAGTTTAATCCATTTTGTTACCTCTTCTCCACTGCGGAGTAGTCAAGATTACATTTATCACATGTAACTATTTTTATTTTTTTTATTTACACAATAAGTCACAACCATATATTTAAAAAATTATTAAAATATAACAATAAGATATAAAAAAAATTGTTAATAACACTAATACTAGTTATTGCAATGTTCAGAGAATACTTCATGTGAGATATTGGAAGTTTTCTATATTGATGGTAGCTGGATATCTCCTTCCACTCCAGCTGATAATAGATAAGATGTTTCATGATTACTAGCTGATAAACAACTTTTGTCCATCAACAGATCAGTTGGATTAGAAGTTGGTGCTCCAACTGGGTAGACAATTTGCAATGAGCTTAAATGGGGTTGTCTTAACTATACACATGTCCATCTACTTTATTATGGCATATAGAGGTTATAGAAAAGAGTCCCCTACTCAATAAGCCCCTTCTATTACCAAAGTCAGTCACTGAAAAATTTGGTGAACTATTAAACTATCCCTTTGTGAGGTCGTGTGTAACTTGAATTTATGCACTATTTTGCAGCACCAATATAAACATACTGATATATTTTGAAATAAACATAATCTCTTACTTTTCTTTTTAGTACAGACCCCACAATTTCATGTTCTGTTACCTTCTACCACAGCAGTATTTCTCAACTCTAGTCCTCAAGACCCACCACCAGGTCATGTTTTCAGGATTTCCTTAGTATTTGACTGTTGATATCATTATGGTCATTGCATTCTATCAAACATGACCTGGTGGTGGGTCTTGAGGACTGGAGTTGAAAAACACTGCACCACAGCCACTGACATCTTATTGTGCACCGTATCAGGGCTATTTTAACAGCCTGGTGGGCCCACTGTAGAAATGTTATGATTGAACAACCAGCCCCCTTCCCTTCATGAACATTTTCTTGTGGTATACTATTACAATTATACTCAGCCACAGTGAAATATAATGACAACATGTTTGTTTTCTCCATTGTGTCCTCCTTGAGCCATAAACTTTTGTTTTTCTGTTGACATACCTGTTTGAGTGCTTACATTTTCGCGAGACAAGTTGTATTTTTTTAAGGCTAGGAAGGGATAAAACTACAGTGAAGGAAATAATTATTTGATCCCTTGCTGATTCTGTAAGTTTGCCCACTGACATGAAGGCATGAACAGCCTATAATTTTAAGGGTAGGTTAATTTTAACATTGAGAGATCGACTATCAAAAATAAAATCCCTAAAATCACATTATATAAATTATATAAATTTATTTGCATTTTGCAGTGAGAAATAAGTATTTTATGCCTCTGGCAAAAAAAACTTAATACTTGGTGGCAAAACTTTTGTCGGTAAGCACAGCAGTCAGACGTTTATTGTAGTTGATGATGAGGTTTGCGCACATGTCAGGAGGAATGTTGGTGCACTCCTCTTTGCAGATCATCTCTAAATCGTTAAGATTTTGAGGCTGTTGATTGGCAACTTGGAGCTTCAACTCCCTCCATATGTTTTCTATGGGATTAAGGTCTGGAGATCGGCTAGGCCACTCCTTGACCTTAATGTGCTTCTTTTTGAGACACTCGTTTGTTGTCTTGGCTGCATGTTTTGGGTCATTGTCTTGCTAGAAGACCAAGCCACGACCCATTTTTAATGTCCTGACGGAAGAAGGATGCGGTAAAGCAGTCGTGTGACCTTAGCAGAGAAACACCAACAAAACATTGGGCGACATGTATGAATCTCGCCATGTCGGAGCGCACGTTTTCACCAGTTTTCCGGATAAATTTGTGCCTCATGTATGTCGGCGCCGGAGGTGCGCTCATACATGTGGTGCAAAGTTCGCCGTGCCTCGTCAGTGTGTGAGGCGCAGTGCGGGACTTAGGCGCAGTCAGGGACTGCGCCTATTATTCTCTGCCTGATGTAGTGCGATCATACATGACGTGTAAAGTCCGCCGCGCCTCGTCAGTGTGTGAGGCGCAGCGCGGGGACTTAGGCGCAGTGCGGGACTACGCCTAATATTCGCCACCCGAGGAAGTGCGCTCATACATGCGGTGTAAAGTTCGCCGTGCCTCGCCAGTTTGAGGGGCGCAGTGTGGGACTTAGGCGCAGAAGGGACTGCATCTAACATGTATTCCGACTCGAGAAAGGCTGGAAAACAGCGAAAAATCATTAAAGATGTCTGTGCAGCATGGAGTATGAATCAAAAAAATCGCCTTTTTGGTGTAAAACATTCTCTAAAAAAGAGCTCAAACCTACTAAAAAAATACATAAATAAAATCACTTTCCAAAAATCTAGAACGGCGCTACATCAGGAATTTGGATATTGGAAATTGCCGGGAAATACAGTAATTCAAATTCTGTAAACGCTTCTCATTGGTTGGCAGAAATCAGCCAATCAGAATAGGAGCGACAGCGACCCATTAAAACCTAAGGAGAAGTATTGACCAATCAAAATCAAAGGCGGGACAGTTCAAAATACAGTAAAAATGCAGAAAAGAGCTGATTGGTTGAGCTAGCGGGGGCTTGGCAATCCTGGCCAATCAGAATGGGAGCGACAGGGACCCATTATAACCTATGGAGAAGTATTGACCAATCAAATTCAAAGGCGGGACAGTTCAAAATACAATAAAAATGCAGAAAAGAGCTGATTGGTTGAAGTAGCGGGGGCTTTGCTATCCCAGCCAATCAGAGCGCGAGCTACTTTGTCCCATTGTAGTCTATGGCCAGATCGAGGCAATGAAATCTCGGCTTTCAGCGCCATGCAAGAAGGGCGCGATAGAAGGGCGCCCTAAAAGTTATTACTGTCTATGGGAAATATTCTCGTACGGTGATTGGTTGGGGGGGGAGAGGGGCTCGTCCTGCTTGGCCAATCAGCGGCTGAGCTACGTTCTCATAGAGTTCTATGGATCAAAGAAATGCAGAGTGAGCTCTGTTTGTGATTGGCTAAGTTAAAAGAGGCGCAGTTATTTGGACCAATGGGAGAGCGAGCGACGCTCTTATGGGTTTTCTAATGCAATCTATAATAAAACTGTACATACCGGAAATAAAATGATAAGACTCATGAAGTTGTGCTGATGTGTATATAAAATGAACAATAACAGGGGGTACCAAAAAAAAAAAAATTAATTCAATAAATTCATTTTTATTTCTTTATTTTCGTTACACCCATACTATTGATCAGTGGCTAACGAAAATAAAGAAATAACAATGCGCCGCACTTTGCCGACCCGCGATCGTACATGCCTCGGAGTATACGAACGCGCCGCGTCCCGCCCCAGAACACCCACACAGCGCCCATTACACGCCCCTTCATGTGAGGCGCAGCCGAAAGTGGTGAAGGCTGCGCCTAACATTGCATACCTGCGTCCGACAGGGGATTCGGGCCGGTGAGGAACGCAGAATACGCCAGAAATCAGGTGCAAATCCCGATCATACATGTCGCCCATAATGTTTTCACCTCCATGCTTGACATTGGGGATAGTGTTGTTTGGGTCATAGGCAGCATTTCTCTTCCTCCAAACACGGTGAGTTGAGTTAATGCCAAAGAGCTCAATAGTTGTCTCACCTGGCCACAGCACCTTCTCCCAGTTACACACAGAATTGTCCAGGTCTTCATTGGCAAACGTCAGATGGGTCTGCACGTGTGCCTTCTTGAGCAGGGGGACCTTGCGGGCTCTGCAGGATTTTAAAACATTACGGCATAATGTGTTACCAATGGTTTTCTTGGTGACTGTGGTCCCAGCTGTATTGAGATCATTAACAGGGAATTCTTGTGTAGTTTTAGGCTGATCTCTCACCTTCGTTATGATCAAGGATAGCCCACGAGGTGAGATTTTGCATGATGCCCCTGATCGATGTCGATTGACAGTCATTTTGTATTTCTTCCATTTTCTTGCTATTGCACCAACAGTTGTCTTCTTCTCACCCAGCATCTTATTTATGTTTTTTTTAGCCCATTCCAGCTTTGTGCAGGTCTATGATCTTGTCCCTGACATCCTTAGAAAGCTCTTTGGTCTTGTCCATGTTGTAGAGGTCAGAGTCTGACTGATTAATTGAGTCTTTCGACAGGAGTCTTTTATAATGGTGACTATTTAAGACAGCTGTCTTTAATGCAGGTAACGAGTTGATTAGGAGCATCTAACTGGTCTGTAGGAGCCAGAACTCTTATTGGTTGGTAGGAGATCAAATATTTATCTCAACAAAATGCAAATAAATATATATAATTTATTCAATGTGATTTTCTGGATTTTATTTTTGATATTCTATCTCTCAATGTTAAAATTAACCTACCCTTAAAATTATAGACTGTTCATGTCTTTGTCAGTGGACAAACTTGCACAATCAGCAAGGTGTCATGATCTGCCTGGCATTTGATCCTGGGACTGTTCTGTTAAAGGCTATGCCTTCCAGCACAGCGATGGTTAAAGGGGTTGTCTCGCTACAAAGAATAGCTTTCAAATTGTAGGGAACACAAAATAAAGACATTTTCCAAATATATTGCTTTGTTCCTCTGTTTTCCCTAAGGAGATACAAGTGAATTTATGACCTCCCTGGCTATTTCAGTTCCAGGCTATTTCAGTTCCCTCAGTACCTGTAAACAATTCTCCATCTGCTGTTTGTTCAATGAGATAACAGTGAGTGACATCATCACACAGGTCTCAGCAGTGTCCTGTGCTGCTCAGCAGTAAAAAGCTTGATTTATGTAAAATAAACAGAACTGTAATTAGGGCTTTTGTTTTGGGGATCATATAAGAAGTCCTGTTAGTAGTTTGAGAAGCTAATCTGATCTAATTAGCAACTGAAAGCACAACGGTGCACAGTTCTGTACAAGCATGGAGATTATGCAAATTAGTCAGTCTGAACCAGGAAGTGGCAGAGTATTTCATTAATGCATTCTCTGAAACTCCTTTAATTGCTGCCTTTGTGCACTTTCCAGGTGCAGTACTTCTGCAATCAGGCCCAGCTATTTAGCCCAACCTCTGGCTCTAGGCTGGGCCTGAGATTTTCCTGACATGCTGGTTCCTAGACAAGTCCTTTCTGTTTTTGCTCCTCTGTGTTTTTCCTGGACATTCCTCTGGACAGTCTGTGTCCTGCCTGGTAAAGGTTTGGATATACTTGTTTCTGCTTTGTTCCTGGACTATGTGTTTTCTTGTTTCCATGTTCCCAAGGATCCACCTTTTGTTATTATTTTTGTGTTGTTGAATGTTTTTGTTTTCTTTAATAAAATCCTTTTTGGCATCTAAACAACAACGTGACATAATCTCAGGCCTATAATAATGGATCCTAGGGATACAAGGCCTGTCCAAGTTTTGGCCGTAGATTTTTTTAAACTTGCTGAATGTTTTAGGGCAGTAGCTGAGGCATTTAGTATGGCTGACCCCAAATTTTTTTCTGCCTGTCCGGTGCCTGCTGCCACGTCTGGCGGCGATCCAGTGCCCAGCAGCGCCAGGTCTGGCGGCGATCCAGTGCCCAGCAGCACCACGTCTGGCGAGGACCCCGTGCCCAGCAGCGCCACGTCTGGCGGCGGTCCAGTGCCCAGCAGCGCCACGTCTGGTGGCGATCCAGTGCCCAGCAGCGCCACGTCTGGCGGCTATCCAGTGCCCAGCAGCGCCACCTCTTGGTGGCGACCCAGTGCCCAGCAGCGCCACGTCTGGCGGCGACCCCGTGCCCAGCAGCGCCACATCTGGTGGCGACCCAGTGCCCAGCAGCGCCACGTCTGGCAGCGACCCAGTGCCCAGCAGCGCCACGTCTGGCGGCAGCCCAGTGCCCAGCAGCGCCACGTCTGGCGGCGACCCAGATTCCATAGGGCACGTTGATGGTCCGGAGGCCCTTCATAAACGGGGGGGTACTGTCATGATCTGCCTGGCATTTGATCCTGGGAGTGTTCTGTTAAAGGCTATGCCCACCAGCACAGCAATGGTTAATCGCTGCCTTTGTGCACTTTCCAGGTTCAGTACTTCTGCAATCAGGCCCAGCTATTTAGCCCGGCTAATGGCTCTAGGCTGGGCCTGAGATGTTCCTGACATGCTGGTTTCCTGGACAAGTCCTTTCTGTTTTTGCTCATCTGTGTTTTTCCTGGACAGTCTGTGTCCTGCCTGGTAAAGGTTTGGATATACTTATTTCTGCTTTGTTCCTGGACTCTGTGTTTTCTTGTTTCCACGTTCCCAAGGATCCACCTTTTCTTATTATTTTTGTGTTGTTGTATGTTTTTGTTTTCTTTAATAAAATCCTTTTTGGCATCTAAACAACAACGTGACACAAGGGACCAAATAATTATTTCCTTCACTGTATGCCATAAAAAGAAGGGAAGTTAAGCCCACACTGGATCTATAGTTGGTCAATGCTGGGCATTGTGAAACATCCAAGTGATTTCAGTATACCTTTTCCACTGATAGCTCATGACGTGAGTAATACATAGTAAAAAGCATTAGGGGGAACATGTATGAAAACTGGTGCAGACTAGACAGTCATACTTCTTGGTAGTTTAGAATGGCATTGGTTAGTATGTATGAAAGTATCTTACAGTGTCAAAAAGTGTCTGTGCCAAAATTTGTCTCAGCCTCATCAGTTTGAATTTGACATGGATTAGTAAACACTTTTTTTGACATATTTTGTCTAGCACCATTCATACATGTGTTTAATTTTATGAATGTGGCTTGGCATGCCCCCTAAGAATTGACGCTTTTCATATATATAACGGACATGGCCAACAACAGCTTTTTTTTGTTGGGCATCATGAGAAAAAAATGGTGCAGTCCATTTCAAACATCTCCCCTTAGGTTTTTAGGCAAGACCGGTCTTAACCAAGAAGGCAGTGTTTACATTTTAAACATATAAAACTATACTATTCAGATTACATTGCTGTAAAAATCAATAATTAGCAGCATCAAATTTTAAATGTAACTTGATTTTATCAAGATACAAATGTTTAAAAAGATTTATTTGGCTAAATAATACATTGTTGTCTCAGATTGTCCATTGTGTTTCCGCTATCACAATACATAGACAGCATGAGTCTGCCAGGACAGGAGCTGCTCATAAAGAGAGGACCCCAAGTCTATGTGCTCTATCAGAGCAAATGCACGTAGGTTGTATTTAGTGGAGCCAGGATGCTGGCAAGCCACATTTAATGAGGCTAATTTATATCCTAACATGCACCAAAAGGTGCATTTACCATAGGTCTCAAGCAGGTGTTACCTACATGATGTTTAAATTCTCTAAATATTAATTTATAAAAATAGCCTTAGTAAAATACACAAAAATCAAAATTTCCCAATGTATCATACAAAGATTTGGTGGATAGAAAATTTTTAAACCCCCTCTTATGAAAAAAAAATTTTTAAGAGAATGGATTACCCCTTTAAGACCTGGTTTTAGTCAGAACCTCCAACACAAAGATGGTGCCAGTTCTGTTACATGATGGATGTCTATGGTGTACTTCCTCAGGGTGCCCATCATTTTAAAAGAAAAACTTTATTTTTTATGTAGTTAAGAGAACCTTCAACCTCAATGTGTACCTAGCCCAATATTGTCATCTGATTTTGTGTTAAATAATATGCTATAGATGCAAGCACAATGTACATAGTTTTGTTAGTTTAGTGATCGCTACCTACGGTACATTGTGTAATACACTAGTGATACAATCATAGTATATGCAGTTTTACTCCCTCCATCTATTAAAAAAATAACCATTGGTGTTATGATGATTGAAACCTTAAAGGGGATTGATTAGCTTTAAATATTAGCTTTAAAGAAAAGAAAAAAGTTTAAATTAAAAAATATATTGCTCCCCGATTTTTGCTTATTTAAAGGTTAGACTTTTCTGATCTCCAGCTTGTTTGCAGAAGGTTTCAAAGGTCACCTACCACCACTATGCTCTGGCAGTAGTTGAGATCGGAATGTCATTACCTGTAGTGTCTTATCAGAAGCACATGAGCTTGTTTGTCTTTCTTACAGACAAACTTTAAAACCTTTTTAGAACTGTGTACCCTTATATTCTGTTAAAACTCTCCATCACCAAATTTTCCCAGCAAGATGGGCAATTGTTTCTAAGAAGGGAAAATCGTTTAAATTTCAGGAAAACTTTGGTTCGGGAAAATCGAATTTTGGGGGTATTTTCGCGTGAACAAGTGTGCTTTTGATTGATAAAATGGCTGCGACACATGGCGTTACAGGGGCAAAGAACTTGGAAAGAAGAAGGGCATAGCCGCATGACATGGCAGGATGAAGCAACAAGACCAGCGGGATTTTGTGACTTTCCCCCGCACTATTAAAATCGGGCGGGGGGGGGGGGGGGGGGGGGTGGGAGCTCTACCGCCCCACTGTACTGAGTAGGGAAGGGCTTGCGCGGTTTATGATAGTTGATACTAAAGAACTCTTTTTTATACAGAGTTTTTTGGGGGGGGTGTCACAGCTTGTTCAGGAGTTCTTTTTTAAACTTTTCTATTTTGATTTTGGGGGGTATTGGATCTAAAGCCCAGGTCGTCCAGTCAGCTGCATATACATTTTAATGTATCCTCACGCAATTGAATATCCAAGGGTGATCTAAGTGTTCCTGTTTTTATTTAAAAAAAGTGTTTTTACAATACAAAAAACTTATTTTTGGCTGCTCAATTCTTTGGCGAATTTTACATCAGTGGTTAATTAAGCGTTGTTTGCTGCGGGGTTGACAAAAAGAAACCGTCTTTTTCCCAGCAAAAAGAATTTTTTTAATAATTCATAACCGAAGGGTTTTAATTACAAGTTTTTTCCCTTTGTGTGAGCGTAAAATAGACGCCATTGTAACACGCAAAAAAAGCGGGAGTTTTGGTTGCTCAATTCTTTTGCGCAATTTACACCCCAAGGGGTTAACAAAGTTTTTTTTTTGCATTTGTACTTAGTAAAATAAACTTTCTTTTTCACCGCCAAAAAAAAAAAAAAGCAATTTTGCCTGTACCAAATTCAAATCGAAGGTTAATTAACCTGTTTGTGTTTTTTTTTAGTAAAATAACATTTTTTAAACACGACACATACAAGTAAATTTTTCCTACCCATTTGTGGAGAGCAATTTATATCCAAGGGTTACCAAGCTTGTTGCGGGGTCTTTGGAGTAAATAAGGGTGTGTATTTATCATATACAATATCTTCATCAAAACAGTGTTGTAATTTTAGAAAAAAACCAGTATTCGACAAAAAGAGGGCAAGCTCTTCACCGGGAAAGTGGCAGGGGGCACAAACACCCTGGAGCGGGCCCCAGGTCGCAGGAAGAAAGGGGACGTGCAGAGGGGTCACCGGGAGGCCACAAATCCCGCTGTCATCTAGGCCGGGTTTTTTCAGCAACCCAATGATTTTGATTGGTTACTGGTCACCCACTTCCCCCAGATGACATTAAAAACCCCGCCAAGAGTCGGTGGGAACTCAGACAAAACCCCTTAGTTGGCATCCCCGGGAGCGGGCAGCCCCCCAACCTGTCCTAAACCCCGCTCTGTCCATTGGTTCCCTCACCTAGAGATCTTTATGTGGTCGGGTTCAGCGCCCACTTATAGCGGGTGAAAAATTTGGGGAGGACAGTCAGAGTATTTGGCAGAAAAGAAATGGGCCCCAATACCCCCTGCTTTTTGCAGTGGCGGCAAAGTATAGATGTTGAGGTGGATGGAGGTCTGTTGTAAAGGGGTCAGCCTCTCATACCAAGATGGTGTGGGGACAGCTGACGATAAAACACAAATAATGAATGTAGCCGACCCCATTGGGAGAGGGTGAGGAAGGGGCTTATCATCGTCGGAAAGAGGGCGTCAGCTTGGGGGCCGTCAGCACGGCGACCCCAACAAGGGTTTTGTGTGCCCATGAGTCAGCAGGATAGCACAGGTTTTTTTTGAGGGTCAGGAGCCAAACGGCCCAAGGGGAAAAAAACCCGCATCCAGGTCAAGAAAGTGTGGCACGGGGCTCGCGGGGGCAGTTTCGGCAGTACCCTCAGTGCGGACTTTGGCGGTTAAAATATTTTACTGGGGCGGTGTGGCAGTTTTTTTGGTAAGACCCCGGAGGACCGAATGGGGTATATGAGAATTGTAGGCAAAAAGTGAAGCGTGGCCGGGGAGCTAAGTTGGCACCCCCCCCTGCGTCAACACATGCAGCAAACCCATGGGGGGTCCGGGAAAAAACTGGCTCAGATGTGGTGGTCCATCCTGCCCCGCAGCAACAGCAGCGCAGGCCGGGGCACGCATCCATTGCACCAGAAAGGGCCCCACCACCTCGCAGAAGGGACGTTTCTCTTGACCTACTCCCGGTCTAGTGCTCCTGCCCCTCGCTCTCATGGCCCCAGCATGTTCAGCAAGGCGTTTGCAAAGAACAACAATATGCGTCAACCATCCAAAGGGGCAGAAGTGCCCGTGTCCTGTCCATTTTTGTTGTATTGCAGTCCCTCCCTTTAAATGGGGACTCTGCACCTTTTAGAGAACTAATGGCTTGTGGGGCCCCGGAATGGAAAATTTCCCCAAACCGAAAATTTTTTTAAAAAAAAGGCAGTACAGCACTTCAAAAATTAGAACGAAAGTGGGCCAGTCCTTGAGCTTATTGGTTTTTTCCCAAGGTGCACGGCAGTGCGGATGTCTGGGCTGTAATCGGTCAGGGGCCCGTCATGTCCTTTACGGCCCCGGGGGAAGGCTTTCCCGCCCCGCACACCACAACTTGGCAGGAGACGCCGCTTTCTCCTCCACGTTGTCAAACTGCGGTCCTGGCCCAAATTTCCCCCTCCTCCTCCTCCAACCCCACCATCTCAGCCTCCACAATATGCTCCATCTACCCATGGTAGGGGAATCGGTGTCACGCAGTTTAACCTGGCTTGCCTCGGCGAACGAAATCACACAGGAGAGGAAAAAAAAAAAAAAAAAAAAATGTCCGCGTTGAGCAAAAAAAATCGTGTGTGGTTTTCTCCGCACCAAATGCAAATCGGAACAGGTGACGGACAATGGGGGAAATGGGTCCCCCGCTCACCGAGGAGGAATTTGGGCCAGCCCTCTGGCGCATGTGTTCAATTGGGGGGGTGAAAAGGTTCCTGACGTCTTTACCGTTTTTCAACTTTTTGAAAAGGCCGGAAACTGTGCGCATTCTCTTCTACAAAACCCGGGAAAAAACCCTCCTCCGTTGCTGCGCAAAAAGGCCCCTCCCCCCAACCCGTTGAATTTTCCCAAACCTGCACATGTTGGCCGACTGTTATGAACAGAGAAAGGCCCCCCCATTAACGTTTTTTGATGATTTTTAGGCGGACAGGGTACTCCCCTGTGTAAATTTTTTATTCAGCCAGTGGCAGCCATCGTGACACCCGCCCTTGTTGAGGCCATTCGGGAGGCCCCGTTATTGTCAGTCATGACTCGGATAAATAAGTCATTCCACTGCTTATGTTCTGGAAAAAGATGCTGAAAAATCTGTTGGGCAGGGGGGCTGGGGAAAGGGCATACTCTCGCGGCCACATGAGTCCCGGGGGGACTGAAATGGAAGAGGAGGAGGAGGGGCATTGGGGCAGAACTTGAATGGTGAAAAGAGTGGATTTTTTAACCAGGTGACAAAGAGGGAGGGCGGAGCAGCTGGAGAAGGTAGTGGAGATGAGGAAGACAGGCGTTGACCCGCAAACACCGTGGGAGTATACAGTGGGATGGGGAGGGAGCCCCTCGGGGGGTCACTTGTGAGATGGCCCGCAGCATGCTGATTTGCCTGGTAGTACAGCCCAATAGTCGCACCGGCAGAAGGGAAAGATTCGGGTCTCCACCCTATTGGACCCCCGCTACCCGGGCCAAAAGGGAGCCTTTTTCCCGCTGTGGAAGGGAGGAAATGCTCAAATTAGGGAAATCCTCGTAGTCAGTTGGGCCGCTGCTATGTGCGGCATCGTCCCCCCTCTGACAGGTTACTGGGGGGTTGTTCAGGCTCCGTATACTGCCGGTGGGGGGGAAAAGGGGGGGGAAACAGTACCACCCATCAGCAGCAAACCTAAGTTGGAGTCACTGATAAGCAGCTTCCTTCACCTCCCAATGAGGGGGCATCGCCAGCGCAGCAGGACCTGGAGCAGTCCCTGAACCAAAAAAGGTGGGGCCTACTTGGAAGCCCTCTCCCACCCAGAAGAAAATCCCTGGATACTGGGCAGCCAAATGGATTGTGGGCAACTTGCCCATTTGCAGGGAGAAGCTGTCCTGCCCGGCCAGTAGTGTGGCAACAGAGCGGGTGTTCAGTGCGGCGGGGACCATCGTTACCCCAAGGAGAACCCGCTTGTCCACGGGAAATGTGAAACAACTGACCTTTGTCAAGATGAATCATACGTGGATCGGCCAGGATTTCCACACACCAATGCCTTAGGCGTCAGACTACATCAGCCATGACGCCTCACCCAAACTGTGAGAAATGAGTCTGGGTTCAAACTACTTGCCTCAGCCACTATTCTGATGCCGCCACCCACCTGATGCCACACATCTGCTGACCGTTTCTCCATCTGCCACCAACCATCTTTACCCGGGCCTGGTATTGCCACCCACCACCACACTTTGTCATTGTGCCACTCTGTGGCCTACTACTGTTATGCCACCTCCAGAATGTCATTGTGCCACTGACTGACCTCATGCTGCTGCTATGGCTGCAGCCGTAACCACCACACTGTGTCATTGTGCCACTCTGTGGCCTATTCCTGTTTTTGCCACCTCCAGAATGTCATTGTGCCACTGTCTGACCTCATGCTGCTGCTGCCGTGACCTCCACACTGTGTCATTGTGCCACTGTCTTACCTCATGCTGCTGCTGCCGTGCCCTCCACACTGTGTCATTGTGCCACTCTCTGACCTCATACTGCTGCTGCTGTGAATTCCACTCTGTCATTGTGCCACTCTGTGGCCTACTACTGTTTTGCCACCTCCAGAATGTCATTGTGCCACTGCCTGACCTCATGCTGCTGCTGCCGCCGTGACCTCCACACTGTGTCATTGTGCCACTGTCTGACCTCATGCTGCTTCTGCCGTGATCTCCACACTGTGTCATTGTGCAACTCTGTGGCCTACTCCTGTTTTTGCCACCTCCAGAATGTCATTGTGCCACTGCCTGACCTCATGCTGCTGCTGCTGTGCCCTCCACACTGTGTCATTTTGCCACTCTCTGACCTCATGCTGCTGCTGCTGCTGTGACCTCCACTCTCTGTCATTGTGCCACTCTGTGGCCTACTACTGTTTTGCCACCTCCAGAATGTCATTGTGCCACTCTCTGACCTCATGCTGCTGTCACTTCCACTCTCTGTCATTATGCCACTCTGTGGCCTACTACTGTTTTGCCACCTCCAGAATGTCATTGTGCCACTGTCTGATCTCATGCTGCTTCTGACATGACCTTCACACTGTGTCATTGTGCCACTCTGTGGCCTACTACTGTTTTTGCCACCTCCAGAATGTCATTGTGCCACTGCCTGACCTCATGCTGCTGCCGTGCCCTCCACACTGTGTCATTGTGCCACTGTCTGACCTCATGCTGCTGCTGCTGTGACCTCCATTCTCTGTCATTGTGCCACTCTGTGGCCTACTACTGTTTTGCCACCTCCAGAATGTCAGTGTGCCACTGCCTGACCTCATGCTGCTGCTGCTGTGCCCTCCACTCTGAGCCATTGTGCCACTCTCTGACCTCATGCTGCTGCTGCTGTGACCTCCACTCTGTCATTGTGCCACTCTGTGGCCTACTACTGTTTTGCCACCTCCAGAATGTCATTGTGCCACTGTCTGACCTCATGCTGCTGCTGCCGTGACCTCCACTCTCTGTCATTGTGCCACTCTGTGGCCTACTACTGTTTTGCCACCTCCAGAATGTCATTGGGCCACTGTCTGACCTCATTCTGCTGGTGCCGTGACCTCCACACTGTGTCATTGTTCCACTCTATAGCCTCCTCCTGTTTTTGCCACCTCCAGAATGTCATTGTGCCACTCTCTGACCTAATTCTGCTGTGGCTGCCGCCGTCACCTCCACACTCTGTCACTGATGTTGCCACCTGAGCTCTCAGCTTGTTTTTTTCCAGCTTTCGCTGGCATGACTTTATCAGGCTACATTCCCGCTTGAGTTTTTTGGTCAGTTTTGCCCTCTTAAGTGCCCAGGGAATTTTATAGTGTAGCGATTCTAAGAGCGGCGGCAGTCATGTGCGTGTCATACTAAAACACAACATTGTATGAAGACCAAACCAAGCTCCCTCTGCATATTTAAGCATGGCACAATGTTCTACAGCACCCTGCAGGCTCTGTGCAGCCTGGAAATAGCTGTTTTTTAATGCGATTCGTCCCGAAGTAATTCGGACCGAATTTATTTTTGTCGGGAAATTCTGCGAAGTGACCGAACCGAATTTTTGAGAAATTTGCCCATCTCTAGTTCCAGCTAGTCTCATAGGTTACTTGTCAGTATAAAAATGATCAAGCAATTACATAGTCTAGTCCTAAAGTGATACAAAAAGCTTGAGTATTTAAAATAAATAAGTACGTAGAAAGCAAACACAAAGCCCCTATTACACCAGTATAAAAAAAACATTGGGTAATGAAAAAAAAATTCTAAAAACAGCTAAATATAATAGGTTTTGCCATGTCCATAATGCTCTAGTCTATAAAATTATTGTGTTATTTAATACATAAAGTAAGCACTAAATTAATAAGTAAAAATACATGCCAGAATCACATATTTTGTTCATTCAGTCACACAAAAAATACAGAACAAAAAGTTATCAAAAACTCCCAGTTACTGCTTAATGTTACCAAAGTAATCATCAATTTATCCTGCAAATAACCTTACTTTTCTAAAAAGCATTTTTAAGAAGCAGAGGAAATTTCATTTAAAATGGAGGCATGAAAAAAGTTAATCATATCACCAGGTCCCCCGCTGCTGCTGCTCCGTAGCTCCCCTAAAATCCATTTCTCTATTTATTTTAGTTTTCACCCTGACACACAGGGGAGGCTGGTGCTCCATTGTAAGTGAATGCAGGATGAGCCTCTCCTGTGTATCAGGACAAGAACCCAAAAGTGAAGAGGAGCAGATCACCTGACAGCTACAGTGTGCCAGTGGCAGGGGACTGGTATCTAAACTTTTTTTTCCCCACAGCCTTGCCCCATTTCAATTGAATTTTCTTCCACCTGACAACCCCTATGTCATGGGTGTGCTCTCCAGCACAGTTGCTCATCTCACTACATTCCTGCTTTCCTTTACATCTCTGCCAGTTGGTGCACAAGTCCCCACTCCCTAGGGTAAATGCATGCCCACTCAGTAAAATTTAAGGGGCCAGTGTCCCGTAATTGGACATTGGGCAGGTGCTTAGCCTATACAGTATGTTCTGGTCACTCTCTTCCTGCTTTGCCAGATATTTTGTGCCCTAAGCCATAGAGAAAGTAATCCCAGAGTTGTAGTTCTGCTTCCATCCACTGACCACACTAAAGATCAAGCACAAGACTCAGGAAGGGGCAGGCTTAAATAAGGGCAATACCCAATTACCGGTGCACTGGCCATTTAAATTTCACAGAGCCGGCGCGCATGCGCCCTAGGGAGCGGGGTCACGTGCGCCGGGAGACTGGAGCTGCAGCAGGAGCGCGGCCGGGTAAGTAGGCGGGGACCTGGCCGGCAGGGTGAGCGTGCCCACCACCCAACATGTGGACGGCGGTGCGGCTCGTGCGGGGACCACGGGTGCGCCCGCGACCCGGGTCGGGGGTCGCAGGCCCTCCCGAGACAGGACCCTCCCCCTTCGGCCTCCCCCTCTTTCTTGCCTTAAGGAACTTCTGAATGATGTTACGATCCAGAATATTGTCTTCTGGCTACCAGGACCTTTCTTTCGGGCCCGAACCCCTTCCAGTCAATGAGAAAAAAACGCTTCCCTCTGACCGTCTTCATATCTAGAATCTCCTTTACTGTAAAGACATTGGTGGCATCGGCCTCAGGAGTGGGAGGAGCAACTACCCGAGAGAAGCGATTTAGGATGACCGGTTTTAGAAGAGAGACATGGAAGGAGTTCGGGACCCTCATAGTGGGAGGAAGGCGGAGCTTGTATGCCACTGGATTAATGCGCGTAAGCACCTCGAACGGACCCAGGAACCGGGGACCCAGCTTATACCTGGGAACCTTGAAACGGATATATTTAGCCGACAACCACACCTTGTCACCAGGAGAGAAGATCGGCGGGGGTCTTCGCTTTTTGTCAGCTTGCGCCTTGGTACGAGCGGAAGCCTGGAGTAGAGAATGGTGCGTCTGCTTCCAGATAGCTGTCAGGTCCTGGACCAGCTCCTCCATGGCAGAGACCTCAGAGAGCACAGAAAGGGGAGGGGTGGGCGGGGATGTCGCCTGTAGACAATAAAGAAAGGAGCAGCCCAGGTAGACTCCGAGTCCAAGGCATTATAGGAAAACTCGGCCCAGGACAACAAACAGGACCAATCATCCTGGCGCGCGGAGAGAAAATGGCGCAGGTAGCAGCCTAGGGTCTGGTTAACTCTCTCTACCTGACCATTGGACTGGGGGTGGTAGGCTGAAGAAAAGTCCAGTTTCACTTGTAGTTGGTTGCAGAGGGAGTGCCAGAATCTGGAGACAAATTGGACACCCCGGTCCGACACTATGTGCCGAGGAAGCCCATGCAGCCAGAAAATATGTAGAAAAAATAGACTTGCCAGGCGAGGGGCTGAGGGTAGACCCGGCAGAGGAATAAAGTGAGATATTTTTGAAAACCAGTCTGTAACCACCCAGATCACGGTGTTACCAAAGGAAGTAGGGAGATCCGTGATAAAATCCATGGCCACATGGGTCCAAGGACAGCTGGGTATCAGTAGTGGAAGGAGCAGACCTGCCGGTTTGAGATGAGGGGACCTGTTTCGGGTACAGGAAGTGCAGGACTCCACGAACTCGCAAACATCCTGGACTAGACCCGGACACCAGTAAAACTGAGAGATGAGGGAGCAGGACCTCTGCACTCCTGACTGCCCTGCCATACAGGAGCAATGCCCCCATGACAGTATCTTCTTCCGAAGAGCTGGGCGAACGTATGTCTTGCCGGGAGGAATACGTTGTAGGTCTAGAGCTGTGGCAGAGATGAGCCGTTCTGGAGGGATAATGTGCCGTGGAGTGGACTCGTTCCCAGTCACATCTGAAGCACGGGAGAGATTTCCGCAGGGCGAAATGAATGAGAAAATTAAATCGGGAAAAGAAGAGGGACCAACGAGCCTGGCGTGGATTTAAACGTTGAGCTGTCTGGAGATATAACAGGCTTTTTTGGTCGGTATAAATGCTGACTGGGTGATGAGCCCCCTCCAAGAGATATCGCCACTCCTCCAGGGCCAGCTTGATGGCCAGTAACTCCCGGTTGCCGATAGTTATTCCTTTCTGCAGAGGAAAAACTTTAAGAGAAAAAAACGCAAATGAGGGTCTTGCCTTTGGGCCCTTTCTGGGAGAGTACAGCCCCGGCCCTCACCGAGGAGGCATTGACATCGAGGAAAAACGGTTTCTCTGTATCTGGCCGGGAGAGTACAGGTGCAGAGGCAAAGGCAGACTTTAACTTGGTGAAGGCTTCCTCTGCCGCTGGTGGCCAGAGCTTTGGATTGACGTTCTTCTTGGTCAATGCCACTATTGGAGATACCAGCGAGGAGAAATGTGGTATAAATTGCCTGTAATAGTTGGCGAACCACAGGAATCTTTGTATGGCTCGGAGACCCACGGGGCGCGGCCACTGAAGGATGGCAGACAACTTAGGGGGGTCCATCTGCAGGCCCCTGTCGGAAATGATGTAGCCGAGGACTGGTAGGCTCTGCTGATGGAACACACTTCTCGAGCTTGGCATAGAGGCGGTTAGCCCTTAGACATCTGAGGACCTGTCGTACGTGAACTTGATGGGACTCAAGGTCGGGGGAGAACACCAGAATGTCATCCAGGTAGACAACCACGCACATGTACAGGAGGTCCCGGAAGATGTCATTGACAAATTCTTGGAAGACGGCCGGGGCATTGCAGAGTTCGAAGGGCATGACCAGGTACTCGAAGTGCCCATCGCGGGTGTTGAAGGCAGTCTTCCCTTCATCGCCTTCATGTATCCGTATGCGGTTATAAGCCCCTCGCAGGTCCAGTTTAGTAAAAATCTTGGCACCTTGTAGCTGGTCAAAAAGCTCCGTGATCAGGGGCAGAGGATAGCGGTTCTTTACCGTGATCTTTTTGAGTCCTCGATAGTCTATGCAAGGACTTAGGGTACCGTCCTTTTTAGCTACGAAAAAGAACCCGGCCCCAGCTGGAGAGGAGGACTTGCGAATGAACCCCTTCTGGAGATTCTCCTTGATATAGGTAGACATAGCCAAGGTCTCAGGTACCCACAGGGGGTAAACCCTGCCCCGTGGAGGAGACGTCCTGGGCAGAAGATCAATGGGACAGTCATATGGGCGATGAGGTGGCAATGTCTCAGCTTGCTTCTCGGAGAAGACGTCTGCAAAGGCTTGATATGGTGCTGGAAGGCCCGCCAGAGGCTGAGACGGCACAGGAGCAGCGGTAAGCACCAGACGAGGTGCCACCAAACCGCGAGACTGACACTCCGAACCCCAACTCAAGACTCTGCCCATCTGCCAGTCGAGCACGGGAGCATGGCGCTGCAGCCATGGGAGACCCAGGAGAATGGACGAGGAAGAACGGGGTAGCACGTAAAACGCAAGTCTCTCCTTGTGCAGAACACCTACTTTTAGGACCAGAGGCTCAGTGCGGAACCGAATTGGATCCCTGAGAATCTCTCCACTGACAGAGGAGATGAGTAGGGGCTTCTCCAGGCGGATCACAGGGAGATTATGCTGGGACACCAGGGCAGCGACCAAGAAATTTCCAGCTGACCCATAGTCCAGGAAGGCAGCAAAGTGAAACTGGGAACCTGACCCAGTGCCGACGGTCACGGCATGGTCAGGCAATCAGAGGCCTTGCTCTCACCTAGGGACGCCTCTCCCACGTACCCTAGGTGCACCCGTTTCCCGGACACTGAGGGCGCAGTGGGCAGGATCTGCGGAAATGGTCTGAACTGCCACAGTACAGACAACGATTCTCCTCACGTCTTCTGGTTAGCTCCGGCACAGACAGGTGGGCTCTATCAGCTTCCATGGCCTCCTCGGCAGCAGGCAGAGAGGGCAACTGTGGCGGCCTTTGGAATACTGGAGCCAGACGAGGGAGACGGCGGGGTCTAGCCTGTTCTCGTTCTTGCCGGAGTTCCTCCTGGTGTTCCGAGAAACGGATGTCAATCCGAGTGGCCAGGGAGATAAGGTCACTCAAGGAAGACGGGAGGTCCCGGGCAGACAGGGCATCCTTGATGCGGCTGGAGAGGCCCTTCTTGAAGGTGGCAGTCAACGGCGCTTCATTTCATGATAACTCGGAAGCCAAAGTGCAGAATCGTATGGCATAATCGCCTACAGATGAGTCCCCTTGGTGCAGGTTTAACAACGCGGTCTCGGCAGAAGATGCCCGGGCAGGTTCCTCGAAAACACTCCTGAACTTGGTGAGGAATGTAGCAAGGTTGGCCGTGATCGGGTCATCCCTGTCCCAGAGGGGGGTAGCCCAGGCCAGGGCTTTTCCGGAGAGAAGGATGAGCACGAACGCCACTTTTGACCGTTCGGAAGGAAATTGGTTGCCCATTAATTCGATATGCAGGGAGCATTGGGTGATAAAGCCCCTGCAGGCTTTGGAGTCCCCATCGAACTTGGATGGCATAGACAGACGGAGCCGTGGACCAGCGGTCGGAGCCGGAACTGAAGGAGTAGCGGGAGCCACGGGAGCGGGTTGCTGCTGCTGAGCGGCCAGGAAATGTTGCATAATGGCGGAGATATGGCTGAGTTGCTGGGCTTGCTGAGCGATCTGTTGCAACTGCTAAGCCACAATGGTGGTGAGGTCAGCGTCGGGCGGTAGAGGCACCTTGGCGGGATCCATGGCCGGATCTTACTTTCACGATTGGAGATAATGGATCCTCTGGACCGCCACAAGCGAAGGCGTAAGCCACGCCAGGGAGCGGAATCTAAGTAGGTCCCGGTTTTCCCCAGAGCCCGTCGCAAGCGGGATGGACTTGCGGCGGGAGTCTACCAGGTCGCTACCCCTGACTTGCTTGCGGAGGCAGCCGAGGTGTAGCGTGGTAAAAAATTGTCAGGCAGGCTCGTAGTCGGGGACAGGCAGGAGGTCAGGACAGGCGGCTATGGTTCGTGGTCGTGGACAGGCAGAAGGTCAGGGCAGGCGGCAAGATTTGTGGTCGAGGAACGGAAGCAAATGGTATGGTACACGGTAAATCGGAACAAGGCTAGGAACGCTTTCTCTATAGGCTAAATGGCACTAAAGATCCGGCACAAGACTCAGGAAGGGGCAGGCTTAAATAAGGGCAGTGACTGGAAATACCCAATTACCGGTGCACTGGCCCTTTAAATTTCACAGAGCCGGTGCGCGCGCCCTAGGGAGCAGGGACGAGGGCCCCGGGAGACTGGAGTTGCAGCAGGAGTGCGGCCAGGTAAGTAGGCGGGGACCCGGCCGGCAGGGTGAGCGTGCCCACCGCCCAACAGGCGGGCGGCGGCGCCGCTCGTGCGGGGACAAGGGGTGTGCCCGCGACCCGGGATGGGGGTCGCAGGCCCACCCGTGACAGTAGTGGTCCACAGTCATTTTTGTACCAGGGCCCATGAGCATTTATCTACATCCCTGGAAGGGAAATAATGGACATACACCCTGACTTTGATCTGATCCCCAGCAAAGTGAACCCTTATTTATTGCCCAGTTCATATTTCTATACTATCACCACTGGGCTCAGGTTTCTAAACCCAATTGACAGTGAAGTGAGAAGGAGAGAAATACCTTGGGTAGTAAACCAGCGCATTTCCCTTTATATAACCGCATTATGATTATTTTAGCCGCCAGTATCAGGCAACAGCTTCCCATGCAAGTATGATCATGGGGTGTATTAAAAAGGGCATATTTGCATATGATCAGGACATTGTTCTCCCATTATACAAATCATTGGTCAAATGACACATGGAATATTGTTTACAGTTTTGGGCACCAATGCAAGAAAGACACTGTAGGGCTTAAACAGGTTCAAAGTTGGAAAACAAAAATAATAAAAGGACTGGGTGGACTGCAAAACCCAAAAAGATTAGCAAGATTAGGGTTATTTAGTTTAGAGAAAAGAAGGATTCAGGGAGACACAATTAATTTCCACATAAACATAGAAAGGGATTATTTACTATAAGAGCAGTAATAAAATATGGAAAAAGGGTTAGGATGCATTTCTAGAGTGCAATAATACTGTATATCATGCTATATCATATAGGGATTTATTCTGATTGCCAGATTGAAGTCAGGAAGGAATCTGGCCCATGCAAGATGATGATGCATGTGCCTGATGGTGTGGTCAGGCACCTTTGCCAGTTATCTAGCACGCAGACAACATTGATTTAAATGGTTACGAATGGTTTGACGTGACACTTGAGTGTTTCTCACCTCCCATAATTGTGCCCGGAGTTGTGAGGCATTCATCATCCAGTTCCACAGGCATTGTTTACAATGGACCAGTCATAAGTATGCAATGTAGCCAAAGGACATTTACTTATTTGCTTCTCTGTGACTCTTCCAGTTTCTCTATATCGCTGTTGCAACCTGCTGATGACACTCTGTGACAGTCTAAGCTTAGTGGCCACTTCCGTCCAAGAGCATCTTTCTTGAAGCCTCATAATGGGACAGCACTAAATATATGACACTTTGATACAATGTATTCAGTTTAAAGCTTGTATAACCATGTAAATTTGGTGTGCTCTCATAATAACTCAACACACATCTGTCATTGTCTAAACCACTGGCAACAAAAGTGAGCACACCCCTAAAGTGAAAATGGACAAATTGCAGCCAAAGTGTCAGTATTTTGTGTGGCCACCATTATTTTCCAGCACTGCCTTAACTGTCTTGGGCATGGAGTTCACTAGAGCTTCATAGGTTGCCACTGGAATCCTCTTCCAGAGGCACAACATCCTGAAGCTGATAGATGTTACCTCTCTCTCCTCTACCTTTAGGTCTGGAGACATGCTTGGCCAGTCCAGCACATTTACCTTCTTTAGTAAGGCTATGGTTGTCTTGGAGGCGTGTTTGAGTTTCCAAAGATAGGGACTCATGCTCTGCTTCAGTATGTCACAGTTGATGTTGGCATTCATGGTTCCCTCAATGAACTGTAGCTCCCCAAAGCTTACTGTACTCATGCAGCCGCATACTATGACACTCCCTTCAGCATGCTTGACTGTAGGCAAGATACACTTGTCTATGTGTTCCCCACCTGGTTTGCCACCACACATGCTTGGAACCATCTGAATCAAATTAGTTTATCTTGGTCTTATCAGACACAGGACATGGTTCCAGTAATCCATGTCCTTAGTCTGCTTGTCTTCAGCAAACTCTTTGTGTGCATTACCTTTAGAAGAGGTTTCTTTCTGGGACAACAGCCATGGTGATCAATTTGATGAAGTATGTGGTGTATGCTCTGAGCACTGACAGGCTGACTTCATATCCGTTTAAAGGTTTACACAATGCTGGTAGCTCTCATACATCTATTTTGAAATCTCTGGAGATGATGCTGAGAATGTGCACTCAACTTTTTTGGTCGACCATGACAAGGCCTGTTTTGAGTGGAACCTGTTTTGTTAAACTGCTGTATGGTCTTGGCGACCAGGCTGCAGCTCAGTTTCAGGGTATTGGAAATCTTTTTATAGTCTAAGTCAATTTTATGCAGACCAAAAATTCTTTTTTTCAGATCCTCAGTTATTTGCCATGAGGTGCCATGTTGAACTTCCAGTGACCAGTCTGAAAAACTGTGAAAGTGATAACATCAAATTTAACACACCTGCTCCCCATTCACACCTGAGACCTTGCAATGTCAATGAGTCACATAATACCGTGGAAGGAAAATGGCAAATTGTCCATTTTCACTTAGGGGAGTACTCACTTTTGTTGCCAGCAGTTTAGACATTGTTGGATGTATATTGAGTTATTTTGAAGGCACACCAAATTTACACTGTTACACAAGCTGTACACTGATTACTTCACATTGTATCAACGTTTTATATCTTCAGCGTTGTCCCATAAAATGATATAATACAAAATGAATAAAATTTGAGGGGTGTACTCACCTTTGTGAGATACTGTATA
This sequence comes from Phyllomedusa bahiana, assembly GCA_025379985.1. Taxonomy (NCBI): domain Eukaryota; kingdom Metazoa; phylum Chordata; class Amphibia; order Anura; family Hylidae; genus Phyllomedusa; species Phyllomedusa bahiana. The sequence goes on from JAODAL010001736.1 coordinate 55,137, forward strand.
TAAAATGAGATGGGATATTAAACATCACAAGGCAAATAGATACAACGGTAGTATATAAAGCAAATACTACAGTTCAATAGCAAATACGTGGTGACCGTGAACAAGGGCTACACCTAAGCCCGAAACGCGTTGGTTTCTGGGTCCCCCCTGCACCCCCCATATGCTGCATATGAATAAGAAATAAAGCAAGCATTTTACCATCTTTATCGCTGGGTCCATCAACGTTTATTTCACATTCGTCTGCATCGCGGCTTCTGAACTGAAGGCCAGGACACCGTGCGAGGATGAAGTATGCTACACAGCTGGTCTAATGAAGGTTCCTACAAACTACTTTCGGTGAGCTACTGCTTATTTCTGCCGTACGGCTTTCAGCATATACTGAAGGAAGAACACTGTTGATTTTGTGTTACGGTTCTTCCACCAGACCGTATTTCACAGATACTTGATAGAAACAATTCTGTTTTTAATCCAAGTTGGCTGTTGGAAATTAGTGGGATTTAAGAATAGCTGTGATTGGCCGTCTTTCAAAAAGAGACTGTCAAAAACTCTTTCATACCTTTTACATTTTTATATTTCTGAACATAGAGCGAACTGCAGGTGGCAAGCGAGCAAAGAGGGGTGTAGGACATGGAGGTAGAGGTACGAGAGAAGGTGCTCCTTCCAGTGCTGGTGACAACACGCAAGCCAGCGGATCGTCTGTTGCAGGACCGTCAGGCCTGTCATCGCTGGGTCGGTGCCCTGTGACTCTCAGTAACGATCAGCGTCGCCAATCTGTTCTTCAGTGGTTAATGCAACATGCATCCAGCAGTCTTACCTCCTCATCCTCCCAGTCACGGCCACAAATGTTGTCATCATCATCATTGTCAGCATCTGTCCAGCATGAAGCGAAGGCAGCCCAAATGTCAACTCATGTAACCACCACTGTGGATAATCCATTTTCTGAAGACTTCTTTGACGACAAAATACGGTTCGGGTCAGAAGGCATTTCAAAAGATCAAGAGGCTAAACAGGATGATTTTGTCTGCTCTGACGCCCAATCACTGATGCCATCAGAGGAGGAGAAGAAAGCCGGTCAATCAGCAAAAATCCCGTTTGGTCAGCAATGCCTTGCAGTGCCTGTTGCTTGTAGCCCGCAGCTCTAGGATGCAGAATGTCAGGACAAGAAAGTCACCTGTGTTGATGATGATGATCATGATGACGACATTACGGATCCAACATGGTCTTTTCAGCAGAATTTGCTTGTGAGCGCTTTATCACTGGACGAGGAGGAAGACGATCTGGTATTGTCGGTACGGCTCCCGCCTCAAAAAGGGAGAGGGCGGTCGCAATGGTCTGCTGAGATTATTCCGCCAGCCATGATCAGCGGAAACACCGCTCCTCGCTTATCGCCGTCGAAAAGGTCGAGGAACTCTCAAGCCTGGGCCTTTTTCGATTAAGCCTCTGATTCACCAAGCGATGTCATATGCCGCCTTTGCCGTAAACGCATCAGTAGAGGGAAGAATCGTAGGTGTTTAACCACCACCAACATGTCTAGTCACATGCATTGAATGCATGAGTTGAAATGGAGGGAACACTTGGCAAAAAAAGACCACACCGATCCTGGACTTCCAACCACTGTCACACCCTCTGTCTCCGCCTCCTCCTCCTCCGCAACTTCCTCAGCTGCCCATGTCTCTCAGCGTCATGAGCAAGGATCAGCCTCCTCTTCAGCCTCCACCGTCGCCCAAGTACCACCAGCAGACACACAGTCTACCCCTTCTCCTTCCACCAGTTTGACCTGCACGCCATAGAGCAGCCAGTCTAGCAGCCAGCCTTCTGTCTACCAGGTTTGGGAGCAGAAGAAACACTTTAACCCAAACCACCCCAAAGCCAAAAGCCTGAATTTGGCCTTGGAAATGTTGCCTTTCCGTCTGATGGACACAGATTGGTTCCGCCATGTCATGGCCCTTAAATGTCCCCAATACCAGATGCCGAGCAGGCATTTCTTTTCCAGAAAATCCATCCCTGCCCTGGCGAGCAACGTGTCATCTAAAATCTCAAACGTGTCTGCATCTGTGTCCAGCAAAGTCCATCTCACCACCGATACATGGACTAGTAAGCACGGCAAAGGCCGCTATATCTCTGTGACAGCTCATTGGGTGAGCTGGGTGGATGTCTCTGGTGGTGACGGTGGCTCTCAGGCTCGGCGCACACTCTTCAAAACCTCAGGGATGATGCAGGGTTCTTTCCCCTAAGATCCACAGGTAGCATCACGTGCCCAACTAAACCAGGCCGTGGTGAAATTAATCTGTCTTGAAGACCGTCCACACACAGGTCAGGAGCTGTGGACGGCTCTTCGCAACGAGACCGAGCGCTGGCTGGGTAACAAGAACCTTGTGCCAGGCAAGGTGGTGTGCGATAATGATCAAAATCTCCTGGCAGCCATTAAGATCGGTAGGCTGTAGCACATCCCTTGCCTGGCACACGTCATGAACCTCATTGTCCAGAAATTTCTAAAGCGTTACCCGGGTCTGGACTGCCTGCTGAGGAAGGCTTGAGGTCTGAGCTTACACTTCCGCCATTCACACCCTGCTTCATCCCGACTGGCTGCGTTACAGTGTCAGCTCGGCCTTCCAGTCAACCGTCTCATTGTTGATGTGGCAACACGCTGGAATTCCACCCTCCACATGCTCCAGCAGTTGTGGCAGCAGCGCAAAGCCATTACGCAGTACGAAGTGACACATGGCCCGACAAGCAGCGATGCGGACCTCGGGGTGTTGAGCCACCAAGAGTGGAAGCAGGTGAAAGAGCTCTGCACCATCCTTGCGAGTTTTGAAGAAGCCACCAAAATGGTCAGTGCGGACAATGCCCTTGTCAGCACGAGCATTGTGGTGATCTCAGTTCTGGAACAATCATTGGACACTCTGAAACAGCAGGCCCCACCAGTGACGGAGGAGGAGACAGACACAGATTCAGACACAGAGCCTTTCTCTCCATCGAATCGAGAAGGCCCGACAGTTTCACAACTTTATCGGTCTTCATTAGGCAGTGTTTCGGGGTCCAGGGCTGGTGCAAGGCGGCGCCTCAGCTCTCAGGGTACAGCATCTGAGGCAAGTCAGAGCTGTGTTGAAGCTGAGGTGGAGAAAGCCGAGGAGAAGGATGAGGTATTCCTGGACACTGACGTTACCGATGCCCCTGCCTTGGAAAGAGGTTGGCACTGATTTGAGGTGGAGGAGGAAGATGAGGTAGATCAGTTTGCTAGTGCCCCTCGACCGAGAGGCTTGGGAAATCTAGGCTCCATCTGTCACATGAGTGCTTGGATGCTCCATTTCTTCCAACATGATCCTCGCATTAAGGCCATCAAAATGAACAACAGTTACTGGGTGGCCACCCGCCTCAATCCCCAATACAAAGCGAAGCTCAGCCCTTTCCTTCCACCCAAATAGAGAGTAAAATGCAGGAATTGGAGACCGTGCTGATTGATCAACTGGAGACATCTGTTGCGTCTGCTTCACGTTCTTCAAATGTCACGGTGTAACAACGTCAGCAACATCACAGTAGCAGAGTGCCAAGTAGCCGCAGCAGCAGGCATTGTGGCAGAAGCCTAATGGGTGACCTCTGGCAATCCTTATTTACCACCTCACCAACGCATGTGATGTAGGGCACACATAAAACAGAGACCGGCTTAAGATCATGGTGCACGACTATCTGCATCTCAACACCAATGTTTTTGGATATGTTCCAGACCCAATCGACTTCTGGGTATCCAAAATGGATGAATGGCCCAGGCTCGCTCGCCACGCCTTAGAGGTGTTGTCCTGCCAAGCAGCCATCGTCATATCTGGGCGGACCTTCAGCACAGCTGGAGGAGTCATTACAGACAAATGCATCCGGCTTTCCACTGATAAAGTGGATCGTTTGACTTTCATCAAGATGAATCAGGCGTGGATCTGATGTTGTGACCCCAATTGCTGAGGTCACCGATTAGTTGCTTGTCTACTTCATATTCCTCTTCAAACAGAAATGGTCCTCTTGAAAAAAAAAAATGAAAATGATTATTTCTTAATGCAATTTTTATTCTCAGTTCCCAAAAGGTCATTTTGCTGGTTTTGCGTTGAGGAGACTGCAAAAGACACCAATTGTACATGGCTTCATGAAGAAAGCGTATTCCATTTACTCACTTAATCTTTAAAATTTTTCGCACTGTCAATAGTTTTGGGGTCATGGTGCTGTGAGATACAGCTATAATCAAGGTCCTTTGGAACAGAAATGTGGCTTCTAAGTGGCATTTCTCCCTCACAATTTTTAACAGTCGCTGAAAAGTCATTTTTATAATTTTTTGGGTCATGCTGCTGTGAAATACAGCTATACTACAGGTCCTTTTTAAAAAATATGGTTTCTAACAGACATTTGTTCTTCACAGTTGTCAACAATGGTCAAAGGGTCATGTTTTGAATTTTTGGGGCATGTTGCCGTGAAATACAGCTATACTAACCAACATTAATTGTGTTGCACCGCTCCGCCCCACAAACACGTCTGCCCCTCACCTCCTGTCTCTTTCCCCCTTCCTTGTAGATTGTAAGCCCTCGTGGGCAGGGCCCTCTCTCCCTCTGTACCAGTTGTTAGTTACTTATTGTCACTTTGTAACTGTCTGACCAATGTTATGTATGTGACCCCCTCGAATGTACAGCGCTCTGGAACCAAGGGGGCTAAAAAATAAATAATAATAATAATAATAATAATAATAATAATAATAATAATAATAGTAATACAGGTCCTATTATAAAAAATTTGGTTTCTAGCAGACATTTGTTCTTCACAATTGTCAAGTGTGGCCAAAGGGTCATGTTTTGAATTGTATGTGGCATGTTGCTGTGAAATACAGCTTTACGACAGGTCCTATTAAAAAAAAATGTGGTTTCTTACAGACATTTATTCTTCACAATTGTCAAAAGTGCCTGAAGGGTCATGTTTTGAATTTTTTGGGGCATGGTGCTGTCAAAAACAGGAATGGGTAGGGCACTGTTAATGGACACTTATTGCAAAATGACTTGTTTTTGCAAGATCTTTAACATAGCTAGCAATCCCTGTAGTGAGACAACACATTTAATACAATTAAAAAAAGAGACACAAAGACGTGATGGGATTCCATTCTATTTTAAAAATGTGTTTTCTAAAATTAAACTACTAAAAAAATTGCACGTACAAGATAGCTGATACATGTATTCCTCTGAATTGTACAAGGGAGGTACAGGAAGACTTGAACAGATGTAGGTTATTCAGAGGACATGGAGTATGGAGCACATATGCCACCCCAAGAACAGAGACAATTTCCTCCAGCACGTTGAGTAAAACGAGAAAAAGAAAGCCAAGAAAAAAGGCACCTGGATGGAACAGGAGCGTCAGCCACCAGTATTTTCAAGTGAAGCTCAGTTGGTCCACTCTCATATGGAGGGGCAAGCGCTCTCGTAGAGGCAGAAATTTCTCAAGCCCTATCCAGGTCTTGACTGTGTACTAAGGAAGGCTAGAGGTCTTAGCTCACACTTCCGCTTCCGCACTCTGCTTCAGCGCGAGTGTTTTTGTTGCTGCGTCATAAGGGCATTTTTGCTGTGTTAATAGATGACAGATGCCAGCCTGGCTCTCACAGCACCCACTATAACTCCGGCTCTGCTAGCTGAACCTGCATGTAAATAGATGATGAACACCAGCCCTGGCTCTCACTGCACCCACTGTAACTCAAGCCCTGCTAGCTGAACCTGCGTGATCCACGTTTACAACCTCACTTGGCTTGATCAGTAATTTCCTTTATCCCACTTGAAAGTAGAATGCAGGAGTTTCAGACAGGACTCGTTGACCTACTGGGGACATCTGTTTCGTTTGCTTCACATTCTAATGTCACGGTGAAACAATGTCGCCAGAAAAATGGCAGGTACTTCTAGCCGCAGCATTATTCGAAAACTAGTTGTTTTTAATATAGTTTATTTCTTATTGCAAAATTTTCTGCTGATGGTCCATAAGGGCATCTGTGCGGGTTTTTGGGTGATGCTGCATTACAGGATATGGATAGTCAATGTCCATTTCACTAAAATCCTGCTTCAAAGACTACTTTCTTCCGGCACTTTTTAATCTGTGGGTCATGGCGGTTTGAGGGTCATGCTGCGGTCCAGGACAGGGATAGTCAATGTCCTGTTCAACTACAATGGTGGTTCAAAGACTCCTTTTTCTGGTACTTTTTAATCTGAAGGTTATGCAGATTTAAAGGTCATGCTGCAGTATAGGACAGGGATAGTTAATGTCCAGTTCAACTAAAATGGTGGTTCAAAGACTCCTTTTCGGAGTTTTTAATCTGGGTATCACATGTTAAAGGGTCATGCTGCGGTACAGGACAGGTATAGTTAATTTCCAGTTCAACTAAAATGGTGGTTCAAAGACTCCTTTTTCAGGCACATTTTTATATGTGGGTCATGCAGATTTACGGGTCATGCTGCAGTCCAGGACAGGCATAGTCAATGTCCTTTTCAACTAAAATGGCGGATCAAAGACTCCTTTTTCCGACACTTTTTAATCTGTGGGTCAGACAGGTTTAAGGGTCTTGCTGCGGTAAAGGACAGGCATAGTCAATGTCCAGTTCAACTTAAATGGTGGTTCAAAGACTCGTTTTTCTGTCAATTTTTATTCTGTGGGTTATGCGGGTTTGAGGGTCATGCTGCGTTACAGGATATGGATTGTCAATGTCCATTTCACTAAAACACTGCTTCAAAGACTACTTTCTTCCCGCACTTTTTAATCTGTGGGTCATGCAGGTTTGAGGGTCCTGCTGTGGTACAGGACAGGGATAGTCAATGTCCAGTTTAACCAAAATGATGGTTCAAATAATACTCCCTTCTGGCACTTTTTAATTTGTGGGTCATGCAGGTTTAAGTGTCATGCTGTGGTACAGGACAGGGATAGTGAATAGTCTGTGACTTTTTTTCTGTGACTCTTGTTGCCTAATTGTCTAGACTAAGATGTAGCACATATCCGTTTCCTGTTGTGGATGTTAATTCCAGCTTCTCCACCTCTGTTTGGGTGTAAGAATGAAGCTGTTGTTCCTCTCCCATAGACTTTATTGGTCATCGGCGATAATCTGTTATCGACTATCGACATGATTATTGCTGATATCGACTCGATAACGATAGTTGACACAATCGCTCATCACTATTTGTGACGAATCCCGTTAAAAAATGGCTATTTCCTAGCCTGTAGGGTGTTGTAGAACGTTGTGCCATTCTCAAATATGCATATGGAGTGTGGTTTGGTCTTCATACAATGATGTGTTTTAGTATGACACGCACAAGACAGCCGCCGCTCTTAGAATCGCTTCACTCTTCAATTCCCTGGGCACATACAGGGGCAAAACTGACCAAATAACTGAAGTGGGAATGCAGCCTGACAAGGTAACTTCAGTGCCAGCTTGAAAAAAAATGAACTGGGGGCCAAGATACTACAATAGCTTCAAAGAACCCAATAGTAGGTTCCTGGAGCCGGCACAGGTCATAGCACAAAAAGGGGACGATATGGCAGGGGTCACCCCGCGAGGCCACAGCTTCCGGTGTCATCTAGCAGCCGTGTGTTGACCACCAAGCCCACGCTTCTCGAATGGTTGACTATGACATCCACTTTTTCCCAGATGACATCTGACAACCCCAGCCAAGAGTTGGTGGGTTTGTCAGACACAACCCTTAGTTGGCATGGCCCTGGAGCAGGTTAGGGCCCTCACCTGTCGTCAACCCACCTCTGTCCCGTTCACTTCCCACACCCAGAGAACTACTATGTGCTGTGGCCTCTGCGCCACTATACAGTGAGGACAAACTATTTGAGGCCAGTGGGAAGCAAAAAGGTGAGGAAGAAATCAGCTGCTTCTTTGAGAAGCGTGCAAGTAGTGAAGAGGAGAGTGGCATGGGGGGTTATGTTGCGAATGGTCAGGCTTTCTACAGCGACACCGTTGAGGAGGATGGCGGTGACAGGCAAACACTAATCGATGTAGCCGATCGCACTTGGGAGCCGGGTGAAGTAAACAAGGCTGGGACAAGGTATTCTGCTTCCCTAGTTAAACAAGGCATAAAGTGCCCCCAAATGGAAAATTCATCCCACTAAATGCCTCCTTGTGCCCCCTTTTCTGCCTGGGATGAAATGGCGCCCTACACTGTCTACTACCTTCGACTACCCATTGTCCTGGCCCTAGAAGCAAGGGCTTCATCATTATCATTGGGAGAAGAGAGCGGGAGCTTGCGTGTCAGGCAGTGGCGCAGCCCACAAGTCTATAGTGAGGCCAGGAGTCAGCAGGGTGGCAGCAGTGCGTGGTTGGGAGCCAAACAGCCCGAATTTAGACCACCGACTTTGCAGGTCTCAAAAATTAGCAACAAAGGGGGACAGCAGCGGTAACAGTCAGTGCGGCACATTGGTGGTAAAATCACCTACTCGGCGGTGCGGCAGTTATTTGACAAAACACCAGAGGAGGCGAACAGGGCTATATGTTGAATCTGTGGGCAGAAAGTAAAGCATGACCAGGGACCTAACGTTGGCAACATACAGTGGCCTGGGAGAAACGTGTCACAGATGCGGTGGTCCATCCTGTCACAACAGCAGCAGCACCCAGTGGCACGCCTCCCATTTCAGGCAGTCAAGGCTTCACCACCTCTGCCGAAGACAACTCCCTGTTTTTTACATCATCTACCGGTCCAGATACTCCTGCGTGGTGCCAGCAGTCATTCACCGAGACGATTGCCAAGAGACAGCAGTATGCGTCTAGCCATCCCTGAGTGCAGAAGCTGAAGGTGCTCCTGTCCAAATTGGTGGTATTGCAGTCCCTCCCTATTCAAGTGGTGGATAGTGATGAGCGATTGCGTCAACTATCGCCCTCGGATCGATAGTCGATATTGTCAATTATCATGCCGATATTTGATATCCGATAATAAATAATCTCCGATGACCATTAAAGTCTATGGGAGAGGAACAACACCTTCATTCTTACATCCAAAAAGGGCTGGAGAGGCTGGAATTAACATCCACAACAGTAAAATGGATATGTGCTACATCTTAGGCAAGACAATTAGGCAACAAGAGTCACAGAAAAAAACTCAGACTATTCACTATCCCTGTTTTGTACCACAGCATGACCCTTAAACCTGCATGACCCACAAATTAAAAAGTGCCATAAGGCAGTATTATTTGAACCATCATTTTACGTGAACTGGACATTGACTATCCCTGTCCTGGAACGCAGCATGACCCTTAAACCTGTCTGACCCACAAAAAAAAAGTGCAGGAAAAAGGAGTCTTTCAACCACCATTTTAGTTGAACTGGACATTGACTATACCTGTCCTGGGCACACAGCATGAGCCCCAAACCTGCATGACCCCCAGATTTAAAGAGTGCCGGAAAAAGGAGTTTTTTCAACCACCATTTTAGTTGAACTGGACATTGACTATACCTGTCCTGTACCACAGCATGACCCCTAAACCTGTTTGACCCACAGATCACAAAGTGGCACTATGCTATTTTGTACGGGGACTGTCATTTAGTATATTTTTTGGTAACTGACATTTGTTTACAGAATTTATTTAGGGAAGTTTTATTTATAGTTTTACATTATTATCATTTTGCTTTTTTTCAAGTATGATAACATACCACATACACCCCTCTCTGCAGTTTTTACACGTGTAGATGTGTTAATTTGTTCGCACACCCCAGAAGTAATAAAAATGTCCTAATCATCCCCAAAACACTTGTTAGTTGAGAAGACATTTGCCCTCCTGGCTTCTGAGAGTGATTCAGCCAATCAATTCATTGGTTTCATTTTTCCTCCAAATCTTTCTTCAGTGATTAGGGACAGACTCCCCTGGAGATCAAATGATGCAACCCCATAGTGACTCCAGCCCCAGAAAATTTTAAGCCTCAAATTGTGCAATTTGTGTCCAGCCCTGGAGCCCTTTTTAACACTACTTAACCTCACATAAATCACCTTTTTCAAAATCTGATTTTTTAGAGAAATTTGAAGCTCTCCTGATTGCCCCTAACGGTGAGAGCCAGTGCTGTCGTCAGTCATCTGTTAACACGGAGGTCCAGCTGCCAGGGCCAGACTTACAGTGGGTGCGGTGAGAGCCCAGGCTAGTGTCTGTCATCTATTAACACGCAGGTCCAGCTACCAGGGCCGGAGTTACAGTGGGTGCGGTGAGAGCCCAGGCTGGCGTCCGTCATCTATTAACACGGTAAAAATGCCCTTATGACGCAGCAAGGAAAACAGTCATGCTGAAGCAGAGAGCAGAAGCGGAAGTGTGAGGTAAGACCTCTAGCCTTCCTCAGTACACAGTCAAGACCTGGGTAGCGCTTGCCCCTCCGTATGAGTGCGGACCAATTGAGCTTCACTTGGAAATGCTGGTGGTTGATGCTCCTGTTCCACCCAGGTGCCCATTTTCCTGGCATTCTTTTTCTCGTTTTACTCAACATGCAGGAGGAAATTGTCTCTGTTCTCTGTCCGTGCTCCATACTGCATGTCCTCTGAATAACCTACATCTGGTCAAGTCTTCCTGTACTCCCTTGAAAAATTCAGAGGAATATTTTTACCAGCTATTTTGTACATGAAAAGTTTTTTAGAGTTTAATTCTAGAAAAACATTTTTAAAATAGGAGGGAAATCCCAACGTCTTTATTTCTCTTTTTTTTTTTGTATTAAAGGGGTGGTCTCACTACAGGATTTCTAGGGTATGTTAAAGTCTTGCAAAAAAAAGTCATTTTGCAATATGTGTCCCTTAACAGTGCCTACCTTTCCTTTTTTGACCGCACCAACACCTTTGACCATGTGACAATTGTGAAGAACAAATGTCTGTTAGAAACCATATTTTTTTTTATAGGACCTGTGTATATTGCTTTTCCAGCACTGCCCCCCAAAAAATTTAAAACAGACACTTGAGCCACTGTTGACAATTGTGAAGAAAAATTCTGTTAGAAACCACATTTTTTTTTTTTTAAAATTTGGCCTGTAGTATTGCTGTTTCAGCAGCATGAACCAAAACATTTTAAAAATACTTTTTTTAGCCCTGTTAAAAATTATGAGGGAGAAATGCCACTTTTAAACAATTTCTTTTCCCAAAAGGGCCTGATTTTACTGTATCTCACAGCACCCTGACCCCAAAAAAAGACAATGTGAAAAAAAATTTTAAAGTAAAGATGAAATTAATGGAATCGTTTTTTTTTTGAAAACCCTTTGGTGTTTTTACAGGGGCCCTCTGCAAAACCAGCAAAAAAAGCTTTTTGGGGAAATGAGAAAAAAATTGCAGTAAGAAATGATATTTTAAAAAAAAAAATTTAAGAGGGCCATTTTGTTTTTTAGAGGGAAAGTGAAGTAGACGCAACTAATCTGTGCCTCGGCAATTGGGGCCCCAACATCTCAGAGATCCATGCCCGATTCACTTGATGAAAAACAAACGATCCAATTTATTTGTGGAAATCCGGATTGTTTGTCTTAATGACTCCTCCCGTGTGCTGAAGGTCCCCCTCAGATATACGCTGGCCGTGGGCGGGAAAACCCCTCTATGGCGGGCGAGCGAGCTTGGGCCATTCCCCCTTTTTGGATCCCCGAATTTCGATTGGGCCGGAACATATCCAAAAAATCGGTGTTGAGACGCAAATGTAAACCTGATTTTAACCCGGGTCTTTGTGTTTGTAGTGTGCGCTGCATAAATGCGTTGGTGGGTGGAAAAATAAAATTGCCAAGGTCAAACTTTGGGCTTCCCCCACAATCCCTTTCTGTTTGCGCCGCTACAGCTATTTGGCACTCAAAACTACCGTTGCGCATTGTTCCACTGTTACATTAGAAAACGTGAAGAACGCAACAGAGCTCCAGTTGATCAATCAGCACGGTTTCAAATTCCGCATTTTATTCTATTTGGGTGGGGGAAGGAAAAGTGCTGAGTTTGCTTTTCCCCGGGCATCGAGGGGGTGGCCCCCCGTAACTGTTTTCTTTTTGATGGCCTTGATGTGGGGGATCTGTTGGAGGACATGGAGCATAAAAAAAAACCACTCTGTGAAGATGGAGCCTTTTTCCAAGCCACTAGCAAATGATTTTCCTCATCTTGCCCCCCCGCCTCAAATTCAGCCAAACTTTTCCCAAAGGGCGGGACTTTGGTACGTGGGTGCCCCGGAATCCCTCATCCTCCTCCTCCTCCGCTTCCTCCAGCACAACTTCAACACAGCCCTGACTTGCCTCAGATGATACACCCTGAGAGCTGAGGCGCCGCCTTGCACAAGCCCTTGACCCCGAACCACTGCCTAATGATGACTGATAAAATTGTGAAACAGTCGGGCCTTCTGGATTCGACGGAGAAAAGGCTCCATGTCTGCATCTGTGTCCATCACCTCCTCCGTCGCTGGTGTGACCTGATGTTTCAGTGTGTCCAACTATCGTTCCAGAACTAAGATCACCACAATGCTCATGCTGACAAGGGCATTGTCCGCACTTGAAAATTTTTGGTGGCTTCTTCAAAACTGGCAAGGATGGTGCAGAGCTCTTTCATCTGCCTCCACTCTCGGTGGCGCAACACCCCGTGGTCCGCACCGCTGCTTGTCGGGCCATGTGTCACTTTGTACTGCGTAATGGCATTGCGCTGCTGCCACAATCGCTGGAGCATGTGGAGGGTGGAATTCCAGCGTGTTGCCACGTCAACAATAAGACGGTTGATGGGGAAGCCGAGCTGACGCTGCAACGCAGCCAGGCGGGACAAAGCAGGGTGTGAACGGCGGAAGTGTTAGCTCAGACCTCGAGCCTTTCTCAGCAGGCAGTCCAGACCGGGGTAGCGCTTTAGAAATTTCTGGATGACAAGGTTCATGACATGTGCCAGGCAAGGGATGTGTTACAGCCTACCGATCTTAAGGGCGGCCAGCAGATTTCGACCGTTATCACACACCAACTTGCCTGGCACAAGGTTCTTTTCACCCAGCCAGCGCTCGGTCTCGTTGCGAAGAGCCGTCCACAGCTCCTGACCTGTGTGTTGACGGTCTCCAAGACAGATTAATTTCAACACCGGCCTGGTTTCTCTGAGCAGGTGTTGCCACCAGAGGACCTTGGGGTAATTAACTCTGCACAATCCCTGCGTTTTTGAAGAGCGTGCGCCGTGCCTGAGAACCTGGCTCGGCGGGACGCAGAGATATAAACGGCCCTTTGGGCCCTGCTTACTAGTCCCAATGTGTCGGTGGTCAGATGGACTTTGTCCGGACACAAAATGCAGACAACGCGCTTGAAATTTTAGATGACACGTGTCTGGCCAGGGCAGGGACAGCTTTTATGGCAAAGAAATGCCTGCTCGGCATCTGGTATTGGGGCCAGGCAAGGGCCAGGATGTGGTGGAACCCATCTGTGTCCATCAGACGGAAAGGCAACATTTCCAAGGCCAAAATCCTGGCAATGCCGAAATTCAGGCTTTTGGCTTTGGGATGGTTTGGGTTAAAGTGTTTCTTCTGCTCCCAAACCTGATAGACAGAAAGCTGTCTGCTAGACTGGCCGCTGTACGGCATGCAGGTTGTCAAACTGGTGGAAGGAGAAGGGTTAGGATGGGTCTCTGGTGGTGCTGGTGGTACTCGGGCGACAGTGGAGGCTGAAGCAGAGGCTGAGAGACATGGGCAGCTGAGGAACACTTGGTGGTTGCGGAGGAGGTGGAGACAGAGGGTGTGACAGTGGTTGGAAGCCCGGCATCGGTGTGGCCTTTTTTGGCCAAGTTTTCCCTCCATTCGCTGCATGTGACTAGACATGTTGGTGGTGGTTAAACACCTAAGATTCTTCCCTCTACTGAGGCGTTTATTGCAAATGTGGCATATGACATCGCTGGGCAGATCTGTGGCTTGATCAAAAAAGGCCCAGGCTTCAGAGGTCCTGGACATTTTCAACAGTGATAAGCGAGGAGCGGTGTTACCGCTGATCAATGATTGGCGGAATAATCTCAGCGGACTTGTGCGACCGACCTCTCCCTTTTTTAGGCAGGACCCGTGCTGACACTACCCCATCGTCTTCCTCCTCGTCCAATGATGAAGCGCTCGGCAGAAAATTTTCATGGATGCCCGTGCGACCCTCGTCCCGGGTCGCAGGTGCATCCATGCCCCTCACCCGAGCGGCTGCGCGTCCCGCATCTCGGGGCGCAGGTGCGCTCATTCCTCTGCTCCTTCGGGAGCATACTTACCACGCTGCGATCCTGCTGCAGGCTATGTCCCTCGGCACGCGCGGCCCCACCTCCTAGGGCGCACGCTCGCCGGCAGTGTTAAATTTAAAGGGCCAGTGCACCGATAACTGGCTATTGCCGGTCACTGCCCCTATTAAGCCTACCTCTTCCTGGCTACCCTGCCGGATCTTTAGTGCCATCTGCCTTAAGAGAAAGCATTCCTAGTCTTGTCTGATTACCGTGTACCGTACCATTGCTTCCGTTCCTCGACCACGATTCTTGCCGCTTGCCCTGACCTTCTGCCTGTCCACGACCACGAACCATAGCCACCTGTCTTGACCTTCTGCTGGTCCCCGACTACGAGCCTGCCTGACGATTTTGTACCACGCTACACCTCGGCTGCCTCCACAAGCAAGTCATGTCAGGGTTAGCGACCTGGTAGACTCCCGCCGCAGCAAGACCATCCCGCTTTGCGGCGGGCTCTGGTGAAAGCCGGGACCTACTTAGATTCCGCTCCCTGGCGTGGCTTACGCCAACGCTTGCGGTGGTCCAGAGGATCCACTATCTCCGCCCGTGAAAGTAAGATCCGGCCATGGATCCCGCCAAGGTGCCTCTGTCGCCCGACGCTGACCTCACCACCATCGTGGCTCAGCAAGCCCAGCAACTCAGCCATCTCTCCGCCATGATACAGCAGTTCCTGGCCGCCCAGCAGCAGCAACTCGCTCCCGTGGCTCCCGCTGCACCTTCGGTTCCTGCACCGACCGCTGGTCCACGGCTCCGTCTGTCTATGCCGTCCAAGTTCGATGGGGACTCCAAGGCTTGCAGGGGCTTTATCACACAATGCTCCCTGCATATCGAATTAATGGGCAACCAATTCCCTACTGAACGGTCCAAGGTGGTGTTCGTGATCAGCCTTCTCTCTGGGAAAGCCCTAGCTTGGCCTACCCCCCTCTGGGACATGGACTACCTGATCCCGGCCAACCTTGCCACGTTCCTCACTGTATTCAGGAGTGTCTTTCAGGAATCCGCCCGGGCTTCGTCTGCCGAGACCGCCTTGTTAAACCTGCGCCAAGGAGACTTGTCTGTAGGCGACTATGCGGTGCAGTTCCACACCTTAGCCTCTGAATTGTCCTGGAATGAGGCCGCTCTATGTGCCACCTTTAAGAAGGACCTCTCAGGTAGGGTTAAGGATGCATCTCCCCTTAACGAGTTAATCCGGCTGGCCACCCGCATTGACATACATTATACTGAAAGGCAAGAGGAGCTTCGCAGGAAGTGAGACAGCCCGACCATGTCGGTTCCCCCTCCTGGCCCCATTGTTCCAGAGGCCAATGCTATCTTCACCAACACCCAGCGAGGAGCCTATGCAGGTCGACCGGGTACAACTTTCTGACGATCTGAGAATCTGTGCCTCTACTGTGGCGGCTCAGGGCATTTCCGGAGGAATTGTCCCCAGCTTCCCAAGCGTCCGGGAAACTCCCGCACCTAGACCCCGTGGGAGAAGCGGCCGTAGGTGCAAATTGTTCCTCTCCACGTCTCACGATGCCGGTCCAAGTCATAACTGACTCCGGACTCTCGTTCCAGGTTTCTGCCTTTCTGGATTCGGGCTCAACCGGGAATTTTATCCACCAGTCCTTGGTGTTGCAATACCACCTACCGGTGGTCCGTCTGGAAAAGCCACTGGTCATCTCTTCGGTCAGCGGAGAACTTTTAAGTAATACCGTACAGTTTATCACCCGGCCGCTGACTCTCCGCGTTTCGGAGTTTGCAAAAGGAAAAGATTGCTTTCTTCGTGTTGCCGCGCTCTTCTTCTGCAGTTCTCCTGGGCCTTCCATGGCTGCGGCTCCACTCTCCTACTTTGGATTGGATGTCTGGAGAAGTAACCCGCTGGGGGCCAAGCTGCTTGAGTCGTTGTTTGGTGGCACCTCACCCGGTGCTTCCCAGCTCTCGTTCTACGCCCCACAAGCCGCTGCCCGGCCCTCCGGCTGAATATCAAGAATTCGCCGATGTCTTCTCGCAGAAAAAAGCAGAGAGCCTTCCCCCGCATCGGCCATCGACTGTCCAATTGACCTACTGCCGGTACCATTCCTCCCCGGGGCAGAGTCTATCCGCTCTCCGTTCCTGAGACTCAGGCCATGTCGGAAGATGTCCGTGAAAACCTCCAGAAGGGGTTTATCCGTAAATCCTCCGTAAATCCCGGGTGCGGGATTTTTCTTCGTAGAAAAGAAGGATGGCTCCTTACGGCCCTGCATTAACTACCGGGGTCTTAATAAAATCACGATAAGGAAATCGTTACCCTCTACCCCGGATCACGGAACTCTGTTATCGCCTGCGGGGTGGGGGGGGGGAGATCGTTTCAAAACTGCATCTGAGGGGGGCCTACAATATGGTCCACATCCGAAAAGGAGACGAATGGAAAACGGCTTTTAACACAAGGGATGGACACTTTGAATACTTGGTCATGCACTTTGGGCTGTGCAATGCCCCGGCCGTCTTCCAGGACTTCGTAAATTATATTTTCAGGGATCTCCTTTACACCTGTGTCATGGTCTACTTGGACGATATCTTGATATACTCGCCCAACCTGGAAACTCACCAACTTCATGTCCGCCAAGTGTTGAGACGCCTACGAGCCAATCACCTGTACAGCAAGTTAGGGAAATGTCTCTTTCACCAGACGAGTCTACCATTTCTTGGCTACATCATCTTGACAAAGGCTTTCGGAAAGGACCCCGCGAAACTATTGCCATTCTGCAATGCCACCCCAGTTTGGCCTTCGGCCATACAAACGTTTTTTTTTAGCTTTTGTAATTTCTATCGGCAGTTATTCCACCCTCCACCTGTGCTCCGATTGTGGCTCTCACTAAGAAGAACTCCAACCCCAGAAGTTGGCCACCCGAAGCTGAGGGGGCATTCTCTAAGATAAAAAACGCTTTTGCCTCTGCTTCTATCCTGGCGC
Source organism: Phyllomedusa bahiana (assembly GCA_025379985.1). NCBI lineage: Eukaryota > Metazoa > Chordata > Amphibia > Anura > Hylidae > Phyllomedusa > Phyllomedusa bahiana. The sequence goes on from JAODAL010001736.1 coordinate 72,264, forward strand.
GACCAGATCCTGATAAGCCTTTTTCGCTAGAGGTGAATGCCTCCTCTGTTGGGGTTGGAGCGATCCTCACACAAAAAGGGCCGACTGGCAAAACGGTCACTTGTGGGTTCTACTCCAAGACGTTCTCACTGGCGGAGAGGAACTATACCATTGGGGATCGGGAGCTACTGGCCATTATGCTGGCGCTAGAAGAATGGCGGTATCTGCTGGAAGGTGCCAGGCATCCCATCTGTGTCTATTGAGACCATAAAAACCTTTAATACTCCAGTCTGCCCCGCAACTTAATCCACGCCAGGCCAGGGCCTTCTCTATTCTTTTCGAGATTCAATTTCCAGATTCACTTCCGCCCCGCGGAAAAGAATGTCAAGGCCGATGCCCGCTTCTGATGTGTTCGGTGAAGAAGTGGCCCCAGAACACATTACACCCCCTCAGCGCCTTATCTCCGCAGCTCCTGTTGACCTCCGGAAAGTCCCGCCAGGGAGAACATATGTGGGTCCCACTCTCCGAAGAAAAGTCTTGCAGTGGGGACATTGTTCTTTGTTGGCCGGACCAAACCTTGGTCCCCGTAAGACTTGTCTTCTTGTCTCCCGGTTCTATTGGTGGCCGGACCTCGCCAGGAACGTCAAGGACTTTGTCGAGTCCTGCATCACCTGTGCCCGTAATAAGACACTTTGTCACAAACCGGCGGGATTTCTACACATCCTGTCCATCCCCACCAGTCCCTGGTCACATGTGGCCATGGACTTCATAACCAACCTCCCTCCCTCCCTCTTCTGGTAACACTGTCATCTGGGTGGTTGTGGACCGCTTTTCAAAAATGGTGCATTTTGTCCCGTTGCCAGGCCTACCCTCTGCCCCACGCCTGGCTAATTTGTTTTTTCACCACATTTTTCATCTGCACGGGTTACCCCTGCAAATTGTCTCGGATCGTGGGGTCCAATTTGTTTCTAGGTTCTGGCGGGCCCTTTGTTCCCAACTCCAGGTGAAGCTCGACTTCTCCTCGGCTTACCACCCCCAGACGAATGGTCAGGTAGAGAGGGTCAATCAGGTCCTGGAAAATTATTTGCGCCACTTCATCTCGGCCCGCCAGGATGACTGGTCCAGCTTGCTGTCATGGGCGGAGTTCTCGTACCACTCCTTAGATTCTGAGTCACCCCCGCCCACCTCTCTTGTTAGCATCCCTGTCTGAGGTCCCAGCAGCTGATATGTTGGTCCAGGATATAGAAGGTGTTTGGGCCCTGACTCACCGGTCGCTGCTTCGAGCTTCTGCACGCACCAAGACTCAGGCAGATAAGCTTAGGAGTTCTCCTCCAGTTTTTTTCCCAGGGTAATAAGGTGTGGTTGTCGGCCGGATATGTACGCCTTAAAATCCCAAGTTATAAATTGGGGCCCCGCTACGTGGGTCCATTCGAGGTGCTTAAACGCATAAACCCGGTGGCCTATAAACTCAGGATCCCAACTTCCATGCGCATTCCCAATTCTTTTCATGTTTCCCTTCTCAAACCTCTGGTTCTGAATCGTTTCTCTCGGAAGATAGTTCCTCCCTCATCTGTGGCCGATGCCTCTAACGTCTTTGTGGTCAAAGAGATCTTGGATATGAGGAGAACTAGAGGGAAATGGTATTTCCTCGTTGATTGGAAGGGGTTTGGGCCCGAGGAGTGGTCCTGGGAACCTGAGGAGAACATTCTGGACCGTAACATCATCCAGAGGTTCCTCCCGTCCCAAAAGAAGGAGGGGCCAAAGGGGGGGGTAATGTCACTGATGCCCATCCGTGCCCCTCACCCGAGCGGCGCCGCCTCCCGCATGTCGGGGCGCAGGTGCACTCATTCCCCTGCTCCTTCGGGAGCATACTTACCCTGCCGCGATCTTGCTGCAGGCTCTGTCCCTCGGCACACGCGGCCCCGCCTCCTAGGGCGCGCGAGCGCCGGCAGTGTTAAATTTAAAGGGCCAGTGCACCGGTAATTGGCTATTGCCGGTCACTGCCCCTATTTAAGCCTACCTCTTCCTGGCTATCCTGCCGGATCTTTAGTGCCATTTGCGTTAAGGGAAAGTGTTCCTAGTCTTGTCAGATTACCGTGTACTGTACCGTTGCTTCCGTTCCTTGACCACAATTCTTGCCGCCTGCCCGACCTTCTGCCTGTCCACGACCACGAACCATAGCCGTCTGTCCTGACCTTCTGCCTGTCCCTGACTACAAGCCTGCCTGACGATTTTGTACCACGCTACACCTCGGCTGCCTCCGCAAGCAAGTCACATCAGGGGTAGCGACCTGGTAGACTCTCGCCGCAGCAAGTCCATCCCGCTTTGCGGCGGGCTCTGGTGAAAACCGGGACCTACTTAGATTCCGCTCCCTGGCGGGGCTTACGCCAACGCTTGCGGTGGTCCAGAGGATCCACTATCTTCGCCCGTGACACAAATTCTGCTGAAAAGACCACGTTGGATCCGCAATGTCGTCATCATCATCATCAACACAGGTGACTTCCTCGTTCTGACATTCTGCATCCTGAAGCTGCGGGCTACAAGCAACAGGCACTGCAAGGCATTTCCGACTGCCAGGGATTTTTGCCGATTGACCGGCTTCCTTCTCCTCCTCTGATGGCATCAGCGATTTGGCATCAGAGCAGAAAAAATCATCCTCTTTATCCTCATGATCTTCTGAAATGCCTTCTGACCCCAACCGCATTTTGTCATCAAAGAGGTCTTCAGAAAATGGATTATTCCCAGTGGTGGGTACACGAGTTGACATTTGGGCTGTCTTTGCTTCATGTTGGACGGATGCTGGCGATGATGATGATGACATATGTGGCCGTGACTGGGAGGACGAGGAGGTAAGACTGCTGAACGCAGGTTGCATTAACCACTGAAGAACAGATTGGTGACACTGTTCGTTACTGAGATTCACAGGGCCCTGACCCAGCGATGACAGGCCTGACGGTCCTGCAACTGACGATCCGCTGGCATGCGTGTTCTCGCCAGCACTGGAAGGAGCACCTTCTCTCGTACCTCTACCTCCATGTCCTACATCCCTCTTTGCTTATTTACCACCTGCAGTTCGCTCCATGTTCAAAAATATAAAAATGTAAAAGGTATAGAAGAGTTTTTGACAGTCTCTTATTGAAAGACAGCAAATCACAGCTATTCTTTAAATCCTCTAATTTCCTACAGCCAACTAGGATTAGAAACGGAATTATTTCTAGCAAATACCTGTGAAATGCGGTCTGGTGGAAGAACCGTAAGACAAAATCAACAGTGTTCTTCCTTCAGTCTCAGGGATTTACAACTACCCAGTAGGACTAGGAGTTGATAGTTATTAACAAAATATCATACAAGTGCGCTATCTGCGCCAAACTAAGATTCACCGAGCGCAATAAAACTATTCAGAAGTTACACGGATGAGAAATTGCGTTTTTTGCAGCAATGACAAACGAGAACAGTTACTAGAAAATGTTTCTATCAAAATTGTTGCACAATGTGGCTATTTGAAAAAAAACTAGAGCCGCACCACGTGCAATACAGCTATTTAAAAGTTATACGGATAACAAACGGTGGGTTTTGCACCAATGAAATACAACAGCAGTTACCACAAAATTTCAGTATTCAAATTTATGTACAAGGTGGCTCTTTGAACAAAACTGGGCCGCACCAAAGTGAACTACAGCTATTTAAAAGTTATACAGATAATAAAAGGTGGGTTTTGCACCAATGAAATACAATAGCAGTTACCACAAAATTTCTGTATTCAAATTTAAGTACAAGGTGGCTCTTTGAACAAAACTGGGCTGCACCAAAGTGAAATACAGCTATTTAAAAGTTATACATATAATAAAAGATGGGTTTTGCACCAATGAAATACAACAGCAGTTACCACAAAATTTCTGTATTCAAATTTAAGTACAAGGTGAATCTTTGAACAAAACTGGGCTGCGCCAAAGTGAAAAACACCTATTTAAAATTTATACGGATAATAAAAGGTGGGTTTTGCCCCTATGAAATACACCTGCAATTACTAGCAAATTTCTGTATCCTAATATAAGTACAAGGTGGGTCTTTGAACAAAAATGGGATGTGCCAAAATGAAAAACACCTATTAAAATTTATACGGATAATAAAAGGTGGGTTTTGCACCTATGAAATACACCTGCAGTTACTAGCAAATTTCTGTAACCTAATATAAGTACAAGGTGGGTCTTTGAACAAAACTGGGCTGCGCCAAAGTGAATAACACTTATTTAAAAGTTATACGGATAATAAAAGGTGGGTTTTTGCACCAATGAAATACAACAGCAGTTACTAGAAAATTTCTGTATCCTAATGTAAGTACAAGGTGGGTCTTTGAACAAAACTGGGCTGCACAAAATAAAAGGTACTATTTCACCTCAGGTGCGAGGTGTGCTGGCCAAAATCTGGTAAAAAAAAAAAAAAAGCCATTTCAATGCAGGTTCTGGACTGCACAATGCAGAGTCTGGACTGCACAATATACAATCTCCTTTCAAAAGCCTGCCTGCCTGTCTATCTGTGTTCGTCCGCACCCCCCTCCACCCCCGCGGCTCTACAGCGCTAGATGCTTCTTTAAAAGTCTCTGTCTAACTAACTAAGATCTGAAATTCTCTAATCACCCTATGTTCTAATGTTCACAGCTAAAAGCATAGTTGTCTGTATAAATAAAGAGAACTGTGTCTCTCAGCTGAGCTGTATTGAGAGAGATCTAGCACATGTCTTGCTCTAGTGAGAGACACTGAAACAATGATGAAGAACAGGAAACGCTCTTCTATACAAAACGAGGTCATGTGATTTTTCCAGCCAATGACAACCATACACATCACAGTCATGACGTTGCACACCCAGCTCACCCTGCTCTATGCTATAAGCTGATTTGCTGGCCGCCAAAATGACAGGAAGCACCGAGAATGGCGCGATAGCAATAGATTATGCGCAGATTCTCACCTAAAATATTGCGTGATCGGAAATTTCCGATCAACCTAAAAACCGGGCCGAGTTCAACTTTGTCGATTATAATCGCTCATCCCTAGTGGTGGACTCTGCATGTTCAGAGAACTGGCCAGGAAAATTTGAATGCACTTCTGCCATTCTTACACTGCCAAGCACACCGTCCTAGAGCTACACAGAACAGAGAAACTAAAAACACAGAAATACAGAGATTTATAAACAGGGAGAAATATATGAACAGGGAGAATAATATGAACAGGGAGAAATATATGAACAGGGAGAAATATATGAACCGGGAGAAATATATGCACAGGGGGACATATAACCAAGCAGAAATATGTGAAGAGTGATAAATATATGAACAGGGAGAAATTATAAACAGGGAGTAATTGATTAAAAGGGGAAATTGATGAACAGGAGGAAATTGATGAACAGGGGAAATTGATGAACAGGGGAAAATTGATGAACAGGGAGAAATTGATGAACAGGGAGAAATTGATAAACAGAGAAAGGGCATTAACGATTTTTTGATGATCCAAATGGACAGGAGTACTACCCTGTGTAATTTTGATGTCAACCAGTGGCAGCTCATGCGTGACAACTGCCATTTGCTCAGGCCCTTTGAGGAGGCCACGTTATTTGTCAGTCGCCAGGACTATGGGATGAATAACGTCATTCCACTGCTTCATTGGAAGAGATGCTGAAAAATGTGTCTGGTCAGGGGACTGGAGACGTGGTGACTACATCTCACAGCCACATGAGTCCAGTGGGGGTTGAACTGGAGGAGGAGGAGGAGAAAGACACTGGACCACAAGCACTGTCTGGCAGGAGAGGAGCAGAAGCAGCCAGAGGATTAGGAAGACAAGACAGATGACCTAGACACAGCGTGGCAGTATACAGTGGAGATGGTAGGCAGGGAGTCCCTCAGAGTCACTTGTGCAGATGGCCCACTGCATACTGATTTGCCTGGCTAGTGACAGCTGAATTGTCACCATCCGGCAAAAGGATGACTTCTGGCTCTCCACCCTCTAGGACCCTCATTACTGGTCCCAAATGAGGGAATTTTTTCACCTGCCAAGACAGAGGGCAAACTCAAGTACTATAGATTCATCCTATGTAATCAGTTGGCTGCTCCCTATCTGCAGCATTGTCCATCCTCTAGCAGGTCTTACCGGGTGGTTCATCAGCGCTCATGTACGACTGCCACGACTGCTGTGGAGGGATGGGGGGTTAGGAGCAGTACCAGCTCCATCAGTAGCAACCTGAGTCTGAGTTGTTGATGAGCAGCTCTCTTCACCCTCTAGTGATTTAGGTACTGTTAAGGATGAAATTAAAATGCATTATTGTGTCCAGAGCTAAGGGAAATTTAAATTTCTCCAATGTTTTTTCCCCCTCCCATACAATTTCATCTCGCCTGTACCCAAATAATCCTCCCTTCAAAAAACAAAATTACTAGGGAATTTTTGGTGTCAAAACCAGAGCAAAAAAAGGGTAAAAAAATGCAACCTCCAAATAAAAAAAAAAGTAAAAAAACCCTAATAACTGTTAAGTTTTCAATAAAAAAAAGGGTTGATCTCTATTAATTCCAAATAAGGGCAAAAATTTCCCCGGGAATAACTTTGTACCTAAATAAAATTTGTTTGGGGGTTTCTTAAACTTATGTCATGTTTAAAGAAAAATCAGGGGAAAACCCCTCGGGTAAACGGTGTATAAATAAGGATTTTTTAACAAATTAAAAAAGGGCTTGGTCTCAGAGAACTCTGTTTTTCTGTGCTAAATTGGGGTCACGATCCGGGTTAAATCCATCCAATCGGAAACCATCCAATATACCTGAGGGCCCCCCCTTAGAGACCGTTCCTTATCAATGGCCCCCAAAACTTTGGGGGGGAAAGGGAAATTTCAGTAAGACTGCCAAAAACTCGACCCCGGGGGCGCTTTTTTTGCAACGGTGGTAAAGGGACCCCGAAAGAAAAAAACCACCGGGAAAAAAAGGTAAGAAACATTTAAATTTTACACTTAACAAAACTTCTCTGTGTCTCCCTTTTCTACTCTACTGAAATCCCGGACTTCGGGGGAATGTTATAAAACAAAGTCTTGCTGTACTTCCGCCCTTTTTTTGGAAAGAACCAAAAGAAAACCCTAGTGATATTTTAAATTTTATATTGGTTTTGGAATATATGTGTTTTCCCATGCTCGTTTGCCCACATAAAAGTAAACTCATGCTGCTAAATGCAAATAGGCAAATAGGGGGTTTTTAGAAAAGGGTTTTGGGTTTTCTATTTGCCTGCCGATTTTGGGATTTTTTCACCCTTGGTTAGTATATAAAATAAAAGATTTACACTAAGTTGATTTTTAAAATTAAAAGACCATTTTCTCCCCAAAAGGGACCAAGGGGGGGGTTTTTTAAAGTGACTCTGGATATCACATGGCCAAGTCCTAAATCTTTTTTGGGGCCCAACACCCCTAAAAGTTTTTTGCACATTAAATTTATATTAAATATATTTGGCCCGTTGTATGGCCCCGCAAGAGTAGACAGGAATCATAGCATTTAAAAAACGCTTAAAAAGAAATTTTTTTGGAAAATTGGGGTGGGGAAAAAAGGGAAAAAAGGGTACAAAGGGAAGCATCAGACCAGAAGAGAAGGGAGATAGGAGAAAAAGGGGGGAAAGGTTTTGGTTCTTTGAAAAAAAGAAAAAAATTTGGGGTTTGTTTAAATTTTTGCCCTTTTTCCCTTTTTTTTTTCCCTTTTAAAATTTGGTTGAAAAACCCTCCCAAAATCTTTTCATAAAACCTAAAGGGCACTCCCCCTGTAGCGGGGGAATGCCCTTTTGTCCCTCCCGTCGCTATTCACTGCCCAAAACCTGTTCTCTGAGCCCCCGGGCCTTAAAAAAACCTTTACATTTTTACACGAGGGTCCTTAAATTGATATCGCTAAATTTTTGTATGATTTGTATGAGGATTAAAAAAATTAAAATCCTGTTTGCAATAAAGGACTCCAGTAGGGGTAAAAAAAAGTAAAACACTTGGTCACAGGGCCTACACTTCCCCATTTCACCCCTTTTTAAACCAATTTTTTCTCAAAACCCATATTTACTATCTACCTCACTTTTCGTTTTTAGTTTTTTTTTTGGCTGTGTCTATTTAAAAATTAAAAAGGCAAGAAATCACTCCCGGGCCAAGATGGGTGGTGGGGCTGGGCCTTTAAAAGAAAGGGGAAAGGGGGAAATGCACGTAAATATCAAAGCCAGAGAAGAGGAATTGCAGCTGAAAAGGGGTTTTTGGGAAGTTGCTAAAAAAGGGGGGGGGATGTGTAACGACCCACCGACGCATCACTAGGGGATTCTCCCCTAGTGAAAAGGGTTTTTGGCTGGCTCGGGGAAGATCAAAATTTATTTGACCCAAGCCAAAAATGGGGGAAAGCGTGCGAAAGAAAAAAAAACGAAAGGTGTATTTTTGAAAAGGGGCCCAAACTAAAGGAAAGTAATCAGGTAAAAAAAGACAGAAGATAGCCCAGAGGTAGGAAAACATAAAAAATTTTTGAAAGAAAAACCCCCACCCATATACATTTTTGGTATGGTGGTTTTCGAAAGGGGAAAGTATGGCCATGGTATGTGGGCAAAAAGAATCCCAACTTTTCGTGAGATATGCCTAGCCTGTGGGACCAAGGCAGACCCAGGAGAAAGCGACAGGGTTTATTACCCCTGTCTTTTCCAAAAAGAAAGAATTTTTAAATCCAAATTTTCTGCTATCCCACCCTCCTTTTCCCAAAAAACTGAGGACACTCAAAACTACAGTGGATGAGTGCCTTAACCTTTTCCCAAAACCAAAAATTTGCAACAGGAAATGTTGGGGAAGGGGGGCCATTTAAAGGGGTCACAAAACCCCCTGGGCCATCTTCCCCGGGACAGGGGAGCCCCAATGGAAAAACCCCAGTCCCCCAGTAAAAAACCCTTTGGGCCCCCCACAAAATCAGAAAAACATTATTTTAAAGTTTGCCCCAGACCCTTTTTTGACTTCCCAAATGGCTTTCTCCCAGGTGGATTGTCGGGTCGTATCTACCTATAACTGTCCCCGGGTTTTGGATTTTGGTTGTCCATTTTAAAAGGGGAAAATTGGTAAAGGGAAAGGGTGCGGGCATTAAAGGATGTCATAGAAAAGATGGCAGCACCACACTACAATTTGTATGATGATTACACCCGAACCGTACAGTCGGGGCAAGACCTTTTAAGGGGTCTAGAAAAATGGTGCCGACAAAAAGTGGAGGAATCCACAATTTCTTTTCTTAGATGTTTGTCGGGGCCCCAAAAGAAAACAGGGGACCATTCCGGGGGGAAAATTTAAAAAAAAGATACAGGGGATTTAGGATATAAAAAAAAACGGGGGAGGTGGGAAAAAAGTTTTTTTCCATGGGCTTTTATGAGGGGTTTTAAAACCACAGCTCCGAAGAATTTTTCAAACAGAAAAACCCGACTGGAGGATTTTGCAATATTGAAAAATTTATTGCGGTGAGGGGGAAAGGGGGTTGGAGTTAGCCCAAAAGGCAAAACCCTTTCCCCTTTTAAAAGTTTGCTTGTTGATACTTGGAGACAAAAGCCAGTCAGGCAGGACCCAAAAGAATGTTAAAATTTGGCAACCCCCCCCCGGGCATTGAGGAGACAGTGCGACTCCCCCCCAGCGGGAAGCCCCCCAGCCAAGAAAAAACGGAAAAAAAAAGGGGGGTTCCCATCGGCTCCCAATGCACCATAGGAAATTTTGGCAACCCCGAAATTTTTTTCCCCTTTTCACATACAGCTGTTTGATGTTATTCGGTGTTCGGAAAGCCCTTGGTTTTTAAAAACAGAACAGCGTGAAAGGGGAGCACAATTTAGAGGACCGCCAAAAAAAAAAATACGGGGGCTACTGTAGCCAACATTTTCAAAAACCTGGGCCAGGGGGGGAAGCAAGCTACTTTGGGATTTGGGGTGCTAAAAGAGGTGAAAAGCGGGGAAGGGGAGAATTTAGAAAAAAAATTTTTTGCAGAGAGAAGCTGCGGGGATCTTTCGTTTAAATAAAATTACCCCCTTTTGGTTTAAAAGAAGATCGGGAATCTCAGGTTTTTTTTGAAAATATCATACGTTTTTTCGTTTTCATTTGTATTTATGTAAAAGTGCTGCCTTTTTTTTTAATTTTTGTTGTTGGGTTAACCCTCGGGTTGCACAATAGGGTTGAGAAAAAAAAAGGTTTGTCGGGAGGGTAAAATACTGTTTGAGAAGGGGAGGAGCCCCCCAAAAAACATCACAGGGCCACCTGGGGACCCCTGCCTGCCCTGCAAAAGGAATAGCCCCACAACGTTTGCTCATCCGTTGGAAGGCGCTGGGGGGCCCTTCCCCAAAACAGAAATCCATGGATTGGGGGACTTTAAATTGGGCCCTGTGGCCCCTTTCACTTTTTTTCACGCAAGGCACTGATCGATGACCCCCAAAAAAAGGTTTTCATTTTTTTAAAGAAGCTACAAAAAAAGAATGTTTTTAAGCTTTAAAAACGGCATTCCCCCCTAGTTTGTTTTGGAGCTTTTGGAATAAGGGAGAAAAGGATACTCCCTAGTGCAGGTTATGCCGCCCCAAAGCCTCTGAAAAAGACTAAAAAAATTCCAAAACTTTTATTTTGGACTCCTCCAACATTTGGGCCCCCGGCCCCCCCCCCCCCCCCCCCCCCCCCCCCCCCCCCCCCCCCCCCCCCCCCCCTTTATGAATGTTTGACCTCTGAAAACCCTTTCCCCGTTGGGGCCCCCCGAAGCACTAGAGTTCTTTTACTCACTAAAAGTTGCAAAACATTTCAGCTAAGCCTTTGGGACCCCGATTACAGTAAGCAGTTTTTTTTCAGTTAAATGTAAGGAGGGTGGGGGACCCTGGGAACAGGGGTTTTTTTCCCCAAAAAATGGGTCAACCCAAAAAAGGCCAGTGGCCCCATTTCCTGCAAAGACTGGGGATCCTGTTGCCCAGAGGTCCCCATCATGTGGGGCAAGCAGTGGCAGCGTTGACTTTCTGTTTGGGCAAGGATCAGAAAAAAGTGCCCGGATTATTCCCGTCACTATTTACACCCCGAATTTACCCCGCATAAAAAACCTTAATCAGGTCCAAGGGCAAGCACAAACTCTGTGGCCAAAACCAAATCAGACTCCAATGGGCCCTGCCCCAGGCCCCCCCAATGTGAACCCCCAAAAGAGGGGGTTTTAATCCAGCTACTTTTTTAAATTTCCCCCTTGGGCTTTGGGGGAGGGGCCAAAGGGGGGGGAAAAGGGGGGAGGCACCACATTTCCTTTTAGGGGTTATCAGATGAAGAGGTTCAAAAATCCAAAATTAACATTTATTGCATAGCCCTTATGGCACAGGAAACATCAGGATTTTCACATGTTTTTGATGTACCCCCTCCTAATTTCCCGATGTTTAGTTTTTTTTTAATTTGGCTCTAGAAATCGGGTGGGAAGGGTGGACGGTTCACACGGGGGTTTTAGTGGTCCACAACATGGGGGTAGTAAAAGGGTTGGGGCCGCTTGCCGCCCACGGGGTCCCGGGCCCCAAAAAGCGGAGAACACCGTACTCGTTGAAGGGGGCTTCAGAAGTCCCAAAAAACAAAAGCCCGCAACATATTTCACAATTCCAGGTATCTTTTGGAATTTCCCTGATTACGGTCCCCTATGGAAAGCAAAAGGGGTTTCCTTACCTAGTAGGCACTCCCTTTAAAAAAATGGGCCCCTCATCAGCCAAATAAAGGAGGCCTTAATGCCTTTCAAAAAAGGTTGCCATAGTCCAAAGGGAAAAAGCACACCAAAGTCAACACAAATTAGGGACGTGGCCAAAAGAGAGGGCAGAAAAATAGCCAAAAACTGGCAGCTGGAAACCAAGGGTGGAGGGGAGGCAAGCTGCCCCCCAAAATCTGGGACAAAAACAAAGGCCCCCGCGGGCACCCCCCCGATCATGGAAAACCCCTGAGTGCAACGGCCCCCGACCAAAATATCCCGAAAGGCCCCTGGGCCCCGGGAAAACGCTGGGGAAGAAAAGAAAAGGGGGGTCAAAGGCTGGAGGCTCAGGAAAAGTGAAGGTCTTTTGGAGGGGGGGGATTGCGAGTTTTTGTTTTCCCAGGTCCTTATACCCCCCGCAATGGGCCAGGCTGCCTGGTCCAAAACCCTGTCCCAAAAAAACTATGTGGCTCTAGTCGAGGAAACAATGGGGTTTGGGTCCAGGATTAAACAAAATTTTTTCTACCAGATTGCACAATCATTTTCCAAAATGCATACCCAACCCCCCAGGTAGAGTAATCAAGGTACCCCAAAAAAACCACCCAAAGCTCCTTTCCATTCCAACCCTTTTCAATTGGATTTCATACAGCAAACCCAAAAGGAAAGGACCGTATTAATTTGTCCTTTTTTTGTTTTAAAATCTCTTCTCAAAGGGGGCCCGAAACCTTCCCGATGCCAAAAAACCACTGCAAAAGGGTACTGCAAAAAAAACTAATGCAAAGTCTTTTTGCAGGTTTGGGTTATGTGAAGGGTTTGGAAAGTGACCGAGGTACCCATTTTTACTGGGGAGGTTTAAAGCCCAAAATCCCGGGAATGTTAGGGGTTTTTGCCCAACTTCCACACCCCAAATCACCCCCAAACCAAAATGGGAAAAAAAAGAACCATTTTAAAAGGGAAAACCCGAGCTAAAAATTCCAAAAACTAGTGGGAGTTTGGAAAACCTTGGGCAGGTGCTTGCCAATTTGCACTTTTTCAGTCAGGAAAACACCAAATGTGAAAACAAAAAATTTTCTTTCCCTTTTTAAGTAAAATTGGGTGACCCCAAGGGTTGGGGCTTTACTTCCACAAACCCCTAAAAGCTTTTAATGTGACAGCCTCAAAGTTATGTCCAAAATCTCCAAGAGGCCCCCTCTAACCCGTACAAAAACAAATTTTTGATTCTATTCCAATCCGACAGCCAAAGGGGGTCTCATTTTCTTCGACCCGGGGGATTGGGTGGTTGTGAAAAAAAACATACCAAAAACCACTAGAACCAAGATTTTTAAGGGTCCCTTTCCAGGGGTTTTCCCCACCACAGGGCAAAATCAGTAAAAATTTTAAGGGAAAAACCCCAACTGGGTTCCAAAAGCGAGTCTTTTTAAAATTTTGGAAGAAAAAATGATTCTGCTTATGAAAGATGTTTTTCCCCTTTCAGCCCCCAAACCGGGGGGGGCTGGAACGGGGAAAAACCCCAAAAAAGGAAAGTTTGGTTAAAATGTGGTTTAACACCTCCGGTCAACAGCAAACCCTTTTTATTTGATTTTTTTAAGGGGGACTATGGGGAAATGGGAAAAAAACCCCAGTGGGAATGGGCAATGAAAAAATTTTGGTTACAGGGGTCCCAAGGTCCCGTAACAAAACATCCGGTTTTCACCAGACCAGGGAATGGGGAAAAATGTAATTCCCCCCCCCTTTTCAAGATGCGGGTTGGAATACAGGGGGATTTCCCTGTGGTACATCCACAAAAGCCATGAACCCAAAAAGGGGTTTGTAGACAGGTGCACCCCCAAAAGAATGGTTTTAAGGGATCCCCCCCAAAAATTGGGGGGGGGGGGGGGGGGGGGGGGGGGGGGGGGTTTGGGGGGGGGGATCCAAAAAGCATGAGGAAAACAACCTTTTAAAACCCCATGAAAACAACATAAACGAAACCCCCCCCAAACCCGGGGATGAAGGCCCCTTTTGTATTAGGACATTGTTCCCAACCCCCGGGGCAAAAAAAGGAACCCGGTTTTAAAAACCTTAAAGAAACCCAAAAGCAGTGAATAGGGGGACAGGGCCCCCTAACTCACCCCCTCACCCCCTTTAGTCTCACAAAATTAAAAAGAAGTGACTTATGAAGATAAAATTTGCATAGAAACAGGAAAATACAAAAGAAAAGAGGGGGCTGAAATTGGATGAGGTACATGCCCCCCCAAAATAAAAGGGAAAAAAATTTTATTGCATGTGGGAACAGCAAGGGAAAACTTAGGGGGGAATACCCTTTAAATTGAGGGAAGGAAAACCCCAAAAGGGCTTTTCCCGAACCGTCCCTATACAATGGGCTCATATGAAAACCCCATAGATGACAAAATATGTAAAAAAATCCCAGCACCCAAAAATATCCCGCTTTAAAAAATAGATCAGGGTTTCCCCCCAAGTTGTAGCTTTCCCGGGAAACTACACCTGTTTCCAAAAAACAAAAAAAGGAAAGGTAGTTTGGGAAAATTTAAACCCCGAATTTTGTGAAGTCCAACTTTTCCCGAAACAAGGATAAAGAAGAAATATGAGGCTAAAATGGTTTGCAACCAGGTGTTTGGGAAGAAAAGATTTTGGTGGATTGTGGGAAATGAAGGGTTTAAGGGCCCCAAAATTAAATTTAAAAGAGTGGGGGGTAGTTGTTTTCTCTGGTGCAAATACTTTTGCCATTCCAAATAATCTCTTCAGACAAAAAACATCTAGAAAAAAACCAAATTTAAGTGTTTTAAAGGGGTTTATAGAGAGAAGAGAGAGATTTTACCAAAAATGGGTTTTTTTGACCAAAAATCTACATAGACAACATAGGGGTCCCCAGAGGAGTGCCCGATAAGTTAAAGGGCCAAAAAAATAAATAGCAGCTGACTTGAATCGGTTTCTTTTGGGGGGTTACGTAAAAAAGAATGTAGACTGGAAAATTATATCTTTTTAAATCAAAAGATTCATTAATTTTACTAGAGATGCAATAAGATTTTGGCAAAAAATTGGGGCCCCCTCTTTGATGACAGGAAAAAATAGGAGGGCACTAGACGTTTTTGGCCAAAGGGGAGGGGTTTGCAAGATTTTCGGAACTTTTGTTGTACTTTCATCCCAAAAAAATACACCCTGGGATGGTAGCTCACCAAGGCCCTAAAGGCTAACGAAGTGTGAGCGATTTTTATCGACAAATTTAAAAATCGAAAGGTTTTTATGGTGATCAAAATTTTTCAGATCAGCGAAATTAAGGTTAAAATCGGGAAAATCACTTTTAAAGTCGCGCCATTTTCGAGCTTCCTGTCTTTTAGGGCCAGCAAATAGATTACAAAATAGCAGGGTGAGATGTGTGTCCGTATGACGGGGATGTGTATGGTTTGGTTTGGTGGAAAATCACATGACCCTTTTTAACTAAAACAGCCCTTCCTGTTCAGCCTTATGTCTCTCAGCGTCTCATGGGGAATGGAACTGGCTCTCCTTGGCCAAACAGCCAGCGAAATTAGTCTATTTCTGCACAAAAAAAACTCTACTTTTAGCTTGACCTTTCCCCCTTTATTTAGATTAGAGTTTAAAAGATTTTTGTAGTTAGCTAAGAATTTAAAAGAGCTCAACCGCTGTAAAGTCACGGGGGGAGGGGGGGGGGGCCCGCGGGCAACACAACAAAGCTCATCAAAAAAACACTGGTAAAGTTCACCAAGACTTAGTGTAGACATTGGCACTGCAATATCTTTATTATTAACATTTTTGCTATTAAAAAAAATTCCCCTGGATATTGGGCACCCCTGAACTTATATAGGATACCATCATTTTTAGAAACTGCAGGTCTCTTTGTTAGGTGAAAAACCCACTTTTTTTATCATATACTTTTCAGATGGTGTTCTTTTAAATTTTTCCCCAAAATCCCCTTGTTGATATATCCCCCTTGCTGTTAAATTAAACCCCAGCCAAATTTTTTATCAGCAAGGTTTTTTGTTCCCAAAAATAATGTAATACGAAAACAAACAATACGTGTTTTTTTTTACTTGGGCGCACCCAGCTTTGTTCATTGACGCGCATCCACTAAATTTTTAAAACACAATTCTATATCACCACAGGTGAATAAAAGGGTGCAAAAGATCCCGTGTATTATACAAAAGCATAAATATATGTTTTTTGACTTTTCGCACCCAGCTGTGTTCATTGACGCAGCACCCCACGTAAATCAAAAAACAGAATTCAAAAGTCCCCAAAGGGTTTAATTAAAAAGGTGAAAAAAATACCGTGTATTAACGAAAAAAAAACAGATCGTTTTTTTTGATTTTGCGCCCCCAGCTTTGTTCTTATGCGCATCCACGTAAATTTTTAAAAACAGCAATTCTAAGTCCCCACGGGTGATTGAAAGGTGAAAAAAATCCGTGTAATATACAAAACATAACAAAACTTTTTTTTGACTTTTGCGCACCCACCCTTTTTTCATTGACGCAGCATCCCAAAATCTTAAAACAGAAATTCTATAGTCCCCACAGGTGAATTGAAAGTGCAAAAAAACCGGTATTATAGGAAAACATAAACAGATACGTTTTTTTTCACTTTTGCCCAGTCCAATTTTGTTGATAGAACCTTTTAGTTAAATTTTGAATCCAGAAATTTTTTTTTGTTAAGGATTTGAGAATGCTGTGATTTCCCGTCTTTAATAAAACTTTCCAAAAACTTTTTCCATACCTTCTAAAATTTAAAAAAATTTTTCTGAACATGGAGCGAAATGCGGTGGAAAGCGAGCAAAGGGGGGGGGGGTTTTTGCCATGGGAGAGGAAAGAGAAAGTACTCTTTCCAGTGCGGCGACAACCCCAATGCCAGGGATCGTCATTGCAGGACGTCGGGGGCCTGTCTCGCTGGGTCAGGGCCCTGTGAATCTAAGAAACGAACTCGTCGCCAATTGTCCTTCAGGGTTAATGCAACCTGCATCTAGCGTTTTACCTCCTCGCCCCCCAGTCAGGGCCACAAATTCGTCATCGTATCTCAGCATCCGTCCAACATGAAACCCCAAATGAACCGTGTACCCACCACTGTGGATAATCCATTGCTAAAGACCTTTTTTGATGACAAAATGCAGTTGGGTCAGAAGGCATGTTAAAAAAAAGAGGATGATTTAGTCGCTCGAGCCCTTTACTGAGCCTAAAGAAGGAGGGAAGGAACCCGGGCAATCGCAAAAATTCCCCGCGGTCGGCAAGCCTTGCGGCCCCTTGCTTGTACCCGCAGTTTCTGGATGTAGAAAGTCAGGACGCCCAAAGTCACTGGTTGATAAAGTGATGTGACGATTTTTGGGATCCCCCCTGGTCTTTTCTGCAGAATTTGCTTGCTGCGCTTCATCGGGGACAGGGGGAAAGACGAGGGGGTATGTCAATACGGGTCCCGCCACAAAAAAGGGAAGGGGGGTCGCAGAACCCTGATTGTTCCGCCAGCCCGTCAGCGAAAACCCGCCCTCGCTTATCGCCGTCAAAAAGGTCCGGGACCTCTCAAGCCTAGCCTCTTTAGAAAGCCTTATTCACCCAGCGAGTATATCCCCCTTTGCCTAAAACGATAAGAAAGGGGCAAAAACCTAAGTGGTTAACCACCCCCAAACTGTTAGTCCAGCAGGAATCATGTTTGAAAGGGAGGAACACTTGGCCAAAAAAGGCCAACCCGACGCCGGGCCTCCAACCACTTTCACACCCTCGCCTCTGCCCCCTTCTCCTCCGCCACCCCCAAGGTTCCTCACTGCCCATTCTCCAAGCTTATCGGGATCACCCCCGTTTTCCCCCTCCCCCTCGCGCCGGTCCCCACACCACCAGAACCCATCCTACCCCCCTTCCCCTTTCGCCATTTGACGCCCTCCCGCCTCAGGGGCCAGCCCGCACCACCTTTTTTTTCCCCAGGTTTGGGAGCAGAAAAACACTTTAACCCAAACCCCCCAAGCCAAAAGCCTGAATGTCGGTTTGCCAGGTTTTTGGGCCCCTTGGAAATGTTCCCTTTCCGTCTGGTGGAACAGAGGGGTTTTCCCCCACTCATGGCCCTGCCTGCCCCCAATACCAAGCCGAGAGGCATTCTTTTTGCCGAAATGCCGCACTTCCCTGGCCACCCCGTTCATCTAAATTTCAAGCCTTTTGTTGATCTGTGCCCGGAAAGTCCATTCACCACCGACACAGGGATGTAAGCAGGGCCCAAGGCTGCTATATCTCTGTGCAGCTCACGGGGGTGGCTGGGGGGGATGTCTCGGGGGCAGTGTCTCCAGGCTGGGCGCACGTTTTCAAAACCGCAGGTCCTTTGGGGGCACCACGTGCCCAGAGACAAGGCCTGGGGACTTAAATCTGCCTTGGAGACCGTCCCACTTTGGGGAGGATTTGGGGACGGCTCCCGCAACGAACCGAGCGCTGGCTGGGTGCCAAGAACCTTGTGCCAGGAAAAGGTGGTGTTAAAAAGGGGCGAAATCTGCTGGCCCCCCTTAGAGGGGTAGGCGGAGCAAAACCCTTGCCTGGCACATGTCATAAAACCTTTCGTCCAAAATTTCAAAAGAGCAACCCGGGCCTGGCTTCCTGCTGAAAAAGGCTCGAGGTCTGAGTTCGCACTTCCCCCGTTCGCACCCTGTTTTCGTCCCGCCGGGCTGCGTTGCACCCGTTCTCGGCCCCCGTCACCGCTCATTGTTTTAGTGGCAACACGCTGGAATTTTCCCCTTCCAATGCTCCAGCGTTTTTGGGGCAGCGTAATGCCATTACGCAGTAAGAAGTGACACATGGCCTGAAACAAGCAGCGTGCGGACCTCGGGGTGTTTTAGCCACCGAAGTGGAGGCAGGTTAAAGACTCTGCACCTCCTTGCCCAATTTTGAAGAAACCACCAAAAAGGGCATGCGGACGATGCCCCCTTGTCAGCATGACATTGTGGTATCTTTGTTCTGGAAACGATATTGGACACTCGAAACATCAGGTCCCCCCCAGCGACGGAGGAGGAGACTACACAGATCAACACGGAGCCTTTCTCTCCCCCAAATCCACAAGGCCCACAGTTTCCAATTTTATCGGTCTTATTAGGCAGTGGGTTTAGGTTCCAGAGCAGTTCAAGGGGGCACCCCAGCTCTCAGGGGAATCATTGAGGAAAGTCAAAGGGCTGTGTTTTAAACTGTGCCGGAGAAACGGGGGAGGAGGAGGAGGAGGTATTTCCCAGACACCCCCTCCCGCCTTGGAAAGAGGTTGGGTGAAATTTGAGGAGATGAGGAAGATGAGTTTTTTAGTGCCCCCCAACCGAGGTTGGGGAAATCAAGGTCCACCTCACTGGTGCTTGGGTGCTCCATTTCCCCAACATGATCCTCTCATTTAAAGGGATCAAAATGAAAAAACATTTGATGGGGCCCCCCTCCGGGGGTCCCCTACAAAAAAAAATCAGCACTTTCCCCTTTACCCCCCCAAATGAGAGTAAAATGCAGGAAAAGGAACCTTTTTGATTGATCAACGGAGACATCTTTGCGTCTGCTTACGTTCTTCAAATGTCACGGGGAAAAACGCCGCGACGTGACGCAGTAGAGTGCCAAGTACCGAGCGGCAACAGCGGGCAGCTGGCAAGTGGCAGAAACCAATGGGGGGACCTCTGGCAATCATTATTTACCACCCTCCCAACCAATCAAAAGCAGGCCACACAACAAAACCCAGAACCAGCTTAAGATCAGGTGCACGACTATCTGCGTCTCAACACCCTGTTTTTTGTTGTGTTCCGGGCCCAATAGACTTCTAAAAAAAGGCGAATGGCCCCAGATGCTGCCACGCCAAGAGGTGTTGTCCTGCCCAGCACCCGCGTCATATCGGCGGACTTTAGCACAGCCGGGGGAGTCATTTTCAGACAAACGATCCGGCTTTAAAAAGATAAAGGGATCATTTGACTTCATAAAGATGAATCAGCATGGAATCCTGATGTGTTGTGGCCCCCCCTTGCCGAGGTCACCATTATTGCTGGGGCTACTTCACATTCCTCTCCAAACAGAAAGGTCCTTTAAAAACGAAATTTTTTTTAAAAGTCATTTCTTACTTCAATTTTTATTCTCAATTCCCAACAGTTCTTTTTCGGTTTTTGCTTTGGGATACTAAAAGACACCGGGTTTTTGACAAAAACCCAAATTCCCTTTACAACTTTATCTTTAGAATTTTTCACATTGTCAATTTTTTGGGGCATGTTGCCCCAATTTTTAAAAGGGCTGAAAGTCAAATTTATAATTTTTTGGGGTCATTGCTGTGAGATACACAAAACTGGTCCCTTTTGGAACAGAAATTGGGTTGTAAGGGCATTTCTCCTTCACAATTTTTTCAGTGGCGAAAGTCATATTTATAATTTTTGGGCATGTTGCGTGAGATACAGCAAAATCTGCCTTTTGACAGAAAAGTGGCTTTTAAGTGGGAAATTTTTCCTTTACAATTTTTAACAGTGGCTGAGAAGTCATTTTTATAATTTTTTTGGGGCATGCTGCTTTGAAAATGCAGCAATACTCAGGTCCATTCAAAAAATGTTTTTCTAATAGAATTTTTTTCTTACAATTGTCAAAAAATGGCTCAAGGGGCATTTTTGAAATTTTGGGGGGATTTTGCTATGAATCAGCTTTTAAATACAGGTCCCATTCTAAAAAAAGTTGTTTCTAACAGAATTTGTTCTTACAATGTTTCAAGAGGGCTCAAGGGGGATGGTGCTGGGCAAAACAGGAATAGGGGACACGTTAATGGACCCATATTGCAAAATGACTTGTTTTTTCAAGATCTTTAACATAGCTTCAACCCCTTTTTTGAGACAAAACCCTTTAAAACAAATTAAAAAAAAACAAAGACATGGGGGGATTCCATCCGATTTTTTAAAAAAGTGTTTTCTAGAATTTAAAGTACTAAAAACCCGGGATGTACAAAATAGTGTTAAAAAAAATTTCCCCTTTAAATTTTACAAGGGAGGTACAGGAAAACTTGACCAGTGTAGGTTTTCAGAGGGGGATATGGAGTTGACAGAAACAAAGTAAGAGACCATTTCCCCACGTTGATAAAAGAGAAAAAGATGCCCAAAAAAAAGGGCACCTGTGTGTAAAAGGACGTTTAAACCCCCGAAATTTTTAAGTGAAGCCAATTGGTCCGCACTCATAAGGGGCAACGCACCCAGGTATTGATGTGACAGGAAAGGCGGAGTTCTCACACTTCCCTTTCCGCACCGCTTTGCACGAATTTTCGTTGCTGGGGGTCATCAGGCTTTTTAAAATGCGTTTAATAGATGAAGGAAAAGCCACCCGGGGTCTCACCGCACCCACGTAAAATCCAGCCCTGGGTCATGCTGTGGCCCAGGGGCAGGTATAGTCAAGTCCAGTAAACAAAATGGTGGGTTTAAAGACTCCCCCTTTTTCCCCGGGACTTTTTAAAAGTGGGGGTCATGCAGGTTTGGGGGGTCATGCGTGGCCCAGACAGGTATAGCAATGTCCAGTTCAACTAAAATGGTGGTTGAAAGACTCCTTTTTTACGGCACTTTTTAAATGTGGGGGTTATGCAGGTTTGGGGCTCTCTGTGGCCCAGGGAGGTTAGCCAATTCCAGTGAAACTAAAAGGGTGGTTGAAAGATCCTTTTTTCCCGGGGACTTTTTAAATGGGGGGGTCATGCGGTTTGGGGCCATCTGTGGCCCAGGACAGGTATGTCAAAGTCCATAAACTAAAAAAGGGGGTTGAAAGCTCCTTTTTCCGGCACTTTTTAAATCTTAGGGTTATGCAGGGTTTGGGGTCATGCTTTTTCCCAGGACAGGTTATTCAATGTCCGTGAAACTAAAATGGTGGTTTAAAGACTCCTTTTTCCGACACTTTTAAATGTTGGGGGGCAGCAGGTTTGGGGGCCCTCCTTTAGGACAGGGAATTCAAAAGTCCGTTCCGAAAAAAAAAAGGCATTTTCATACTGCCTTTTGGCACTTTTTAATTTGTGGGGGGATGCGGGGTTTTTGGGTCAGCTGTGGTACAAGACAGGGGTAGGAAGGGGTGGGACTTTTTTTCTGTGGGTTTTTATAGCCTAAGTTTTTTTGCCAAGAGTAGCGGTATCCATTTGATGTTTTGGCTGTAAATTCCAGTTTTCCAGCCCCTGTTTGGGTGTAAGAATGAAGGTGTTTTTTGCTTCCCATAGATTTTTTTGGTCCTTTTGCTCATAATCGACTGCTCACTATCGACAAACCTTATCGATGGTGGCCGACTATCGACTATCGCCCGATGTCGAAAGCCAACGTAATCACTCAACACTACTAACGACCCTATCTGAGGAACTTGCAGAAAATTCTGGTATAGAGAACCCCTTCACAGACTGGCTGGAATCATGGTTTGGAAAATGGAGCCATCTAATGTCCAGTTTGCTGATTTCAGTCGCAATGGTCGCTGCAATACTGATAACTTGTGGATGTTGCTGTATCCCCTGTGCTCGAGGATTTCTCCGAAGAATGGTTGATGCCTCCGTGAATAATACTATGTATGTGAACATACCACCCTGTGAAGAATGCCACGGAATCTACCAAAATGTATAAGCTTTCTGGACGTTTCCCCTTGTGGTTTGTGATGATAGAAGTAACACTGTCTGAAACTGACTTCCCCCCCATGACAAGGATAAGGAGTACATGAACCCAGAGATTGCACTTACAGATATTAAGTGCAGCCTGGAGTATCATAGACTTAGGGTAATGAAGGGCAACTTAGGGGTTTATCGGGGCCGCCCCTTTCGGGGCGATGACTCCGACTTCACTTAGAAAGGGAAAGCATATAGGGAAAGATCAGGAGATCCATCAAGGGGGAGATGTCAGATGACAGACAATGGTACTTCATCACAAAAGGGGGGATTTGTTAAGGATGAAATTAAAAATGCATTATTGTGTCCAGAGCTAAGGAGTTAATTCTCCAATGTGCTTCTCCTCTCATTACAAGTCATCTCGACCTGTACCCTAATAATCTACTACAATTACAGATTACTAGTGAACTTTGGTGTCACAAACAGAGCAATAAAGGCTAATAAATGCTACCTCCAATAAAAACTAAGTAATAAAAATTAATAACTGTTAGTTTCAATAAATGATAAGAAAATGTTGATCTCTATTAATTCCAAATAAAGCAAAACGCTTCCGGAATATCTTTGTACCTAAATCAAGTGATGTGTTCTTAAATCTTATGTCATAATTATGCAAATCAGAGGAACGCCCTCTGTAAACGGTGTATAAATACAGGATGCTTCTACTAATAAATTATGCATTGGCCCTCAGAGAACTCTGTCTCTGTGCTCATTGCGTCACGATCCGGATCACTCCATCCAATCTGGCAACCATCCAATATACCTGAGGGTCCCCCTTGAGAGATCGATCCTTATCAGTACCCACCAGCAGCAGCACCTGGAGCAGACCCTGAACCCTGGATTCCTTTGGCTACCCGCCTCAGCTACTATTCTGATGCTGCCACCCGCCTGATGCCCCACATCTGGTGCCAGCTGCTCCTTCTACCAGGGACTGGTATTGGCACCCATCTCTCCACTCTTCACTGGGCTATTAAGTAGCCTTCAAATGCTGCTGACACCTAACCACTCAGATCTCCTCATGCTGCTGTCATCTCCAGGCTATGTCACCATGTTACTCTCTGGCTTGATGTTGCTGTTACTGCCACCTCCTCATTATGTCACCTATGACATTGTGCAACTCTCTGGCCTGAGGCTGCTGCTGTTGCTGCCACCACCTCCACACTGTGTTCTTGTGCCAGTCTGTGGCCTAATCATGCTGCTGCCACCTCCACAATCTGTCAGTTGCCACTCTGTGGCCTACTCATGCTGCTCCCAACTGACCACTCTCTCAGTTTACCACCCTGTGGTTTTCTAACACTGTTTCCACCCTCCACTACTATGATGTTGCCACTTTGTTTGGTTTTCTCCTTCTTTTAATCTGTCACAAGGAATGAAAAGGACAAACTTAACCGATTGTGTTTTCGGAGAAGCCGTAAGGCTAATATGACATGGTCCTTTGTTTGCATCAGGATTGTCAGATGAGTAGGTAGCCAAAAGCAGGAGTGGATACAAAACACAGAACACATGCAAGTATTCCATTTACTTATTTTTGGCTTTAGCAATGATGGATTATTGACCAATTGAAAGCGGACACTGAAGGATCAAAGAAATGGCAATATGATTATTGATGTCAATGCAAAATTACTGATTACACCCTCTTTACTCTTTTTGGGGGGGGGGCTCTACATGTATCAGCATTTAACAGAATAACCACAATAATTGAAAAAATGTACTGTAATGTTTGTCACAGATAGCAATATCCCAAGTGACTGGAGTGGGTGGATTTGAGATGTATGTATGGCTGAAGTACACAAACACTGGATTTGACACAGAATTCTCCACAAAAAGTGAATAAATTAACTCTTGGCCACAGATTAAAATACCCCCACCGGTCTGACGTTCATGGATTTCAGGCGTGTATGTTGGAGAAATACATACACTCTGACTCAAATTCCCCCACAAAACAAGAGGAGAAATTAACCCCTGGTATAAAATACCCTACAGAATAAATGAGATGAAATTCAGGCGTATATGGGGGGGGGGGAAACGACACCCTGTATTTTACTCCAAATTACAGCACAATCAAGAACTTAAATTAAACCTTGTGTATGAAATACCCTACAGAATAACCAAATGCTATTTAGCCGTATATTGGACCAAAAAATAGACACCCTGTATTTTAGTCCAAATTACTCCACAATCAAGAAGTTAAATTAAGACTTGTGTATGAAATATCGTACAGAAAAACCAGATGTAATTAGGCGTTAAGAGGGCAAAAAATACAGAACCTTGTACTTTAGTCCAAATTATTGCACTTTAAGAATTAAATTAAGCCTTTTGTATGAAATACAACAGAAATAAAAGATGCGAATTTGGGGGGTAACAACCGCAGGGAAAATAGTGGATGGAAGATATTCCCTAGAAGGACATGCAAATAGTAGGGAATTCCGGGGGGGGTTTAAAAAGGCCCAATTTCCCTGGACTCTCGGGGTTTCCCAAAGAACAGAGGGAGAGGAGAAAGGGACTAGTGGGGCCCAAAAAGGAACCCCCAGCCGGTGGGGAAAAAACGGCATTCAGATAATAATAAAGGTTACTTTTTTTGTGTATTTTAGTTAGCTCTGTGCAGCTTTAATGGGCTACTTTTTTCGAACGGCTGTTTGCAGGGTGGGGGTTTAAACCCCTGCGGTCCAGGCTTTCCGGGGGTTCCCGGGCCTTTAAAAACCCGTGTAGGAGGGGGAAAGGAGAGAGAGTGTAACTGAGCTGATAAGTTTTTGGGACCCTTTTTTTCCCGAGAGTGCTGAAGGGAAGGAGCCTGCTACTGTCCCCCCAAACCGACCTGGGTCTGCTAACAGAGACCTTTTCCCCCCTACACGGGGGAGTACTTTTTTGTTATTTTTGATGCTGGCTTAAAATTTTTTTTTGTGAGTTAAAGGGTGAGGGAAGCTGTGTAAACTTTTGTTTTTTGTGTTTTTTTTTGCGGTGAAATAAAACCCCTTATTTTTGTTAAAAAAACCCCCCCCGCTTGTGCCCGCCTCTTGACCGCTAAAACCCCACGGATAGGGACCCAAAAATACAGACACCTGTAATTTAGTTTCCCCAAATTTTCCCCAAAATCAAGAAATTAAATTTTAATCGGGGTATGAAAAACGTACAGAAAAAAACCAGATGAAAGTTAGGCGTATATGGGCCCAAAAAATCAGCCCCTGCCTTTTGTCCAAAAAACCGCAAAATCGGGAAAGTTAAATTAGCCTTGTGTATGAATTCGTCAGAAAAATCAGGTAAAATTAGGCGTTTAGGGGACCAAAAAAAAAACAGACCCCCTGTATTTTAGTCCAAATTTACCCCAAAATCAAAAAGAAAAATTAAAGCCTTTGGTTAAATTACCCTACAGAAAAATAAGAAGAAAATTAGGGTATACAGTATGGGAAAAAAAAAAAAAGACCCCCGATTTGAGTGAAAATTTAAACCCACAATAAAAGGGTTAAATTTTAAGCCTTTTCGGTATTAAAAATAATCAGAAAACCAGTGTATTGAGGTATAGGGGGCAGGGTACCCACCTGGATTTTTGAAAGGAAAAAAGGAAAATGTTTCAGCTCACCCAGACTTGAAAGTATTGAACCAATCGTGCGGACCTGTGAGTCCTGAAGCACAGCTCCCAAATAGAAGACGCATTTTCAAGAGATGATGTCCAGCAACTGAAGCTCAAACTTAATGATATTATAAAAATTGTAGCTTTATTAGAAAGTAGTTAAAAGGTGTAAACTAACATGTGACGAAATATTGAGTGGCTGTTACATCGAGGGTTTCGGGGGCTCCCCCCTTAGTTGAGGTGCGTAAAAAAAAACGAATTTTTTTTTAAATTCCCCACAAATGAAAGATTAAAAACAGGTAAGTAAATACCTATATGAAAAAAAAATGAAACAATAATAAGAAATAAGAAAAAATAAAAACCCTACAATGCTTGAAATGAGGACCCAAAAGGAATGAAGGGGAATATTATATAATAAAAAAACATGATACCCTGTCTTTATTAAGGCCCGGGGGAACCTGGTGTTAAGCTGGAATATCCCCCAGCCTCCGGTAGGTCTTTTCCTCTGTCCCCCCCCTTTCCATGGTTTGCGGACTACTCTATACCGATGTTAAAAAAGTAGCGAACGTCCGCATGGCATTCTGCAAAGTAGTGATCCTAAAAACTGTGTGAATTAGCTCTCTTAACTCGGATAGTTCGGAAACGGTTTTCAGACATTAAAGCCACATACGAAAGAGCACATACTGCAAGGATTAAGAAACATTGGGGTGAAACCAATTGATAAAGTCAATTTCAAATTTTTCCCCCGTAGCAGTCGCGTAAAAAAACATTTTTATTCATGTCCCTGCATGTAATACATCTATTATGGCCAACTTGGAGGGGCCCTGTGTGATACCAGCTTCTCTCAGATTGGGCTGTGACTTAAACAAACTTGGGAAAGAATATTTTAAAGAAGGGCTTTTTATGTATGAACCTATCTTAATTATAGCTCTCATATTGCGTTGACCATAAAGCAAAGGTAATTTTTTTTTATGATATTCACAATTTTGTTAAACTGGGAGCAATAAGTTGTAGTGAAAGTAAGGATATCAGATGTAATACTCTTAGTAGAGTCAGTTTTATTTATTCAAACTCGTTTTTGGAAATAACAAAACGGACAAAAGCCCGTTCAAAAGTCTATTGAGTAACCCCTCGATTTTAACCTTTTAATGGTATTGTTGGAGTGTTCCAAGAAGGTTTCCTCAGTAGAGGAATTCCTCTTAATGCGAACGAGTTCTCCAAAAGGAATGCTATCAGTAACATGTAGAGAACTCGCAAACAAAATAGAATTTTCTGCAATTGTTTTTTTTTAAACTTCTTTTATTAAAAAATTGAGCAGTTGACAAATAATACAAACTGAAAGATATCATAAAAACAATAGAAAGAACGTACTGTCACAAAAGGAAAGGGTAACTGAATTAACCTATAATAACAATCGTGGGGGATATAAGGACATAAACAAATACATTTTGTTGAATAATAATAATAAAACATGTCTGTTATGAGATAGACAAAAAGAATTATTGTACTCACAGAAGATGCACAGTAAACTAGAAGATAACCATAGATTCCAAAGGGATTGTTCTCTATTACAGACACGTAAGGGCGGTCAATTAACTTCATTTCCAGGCACAATTGAGATTAATTCCTTCTGATAACCTCAATAATAGAAGGGGCTTTAGTATTCTTTCCAATTGGAATGCAAATAAGCTGTTTCTGGCTGCTATAAGAGTGTGAAAAAGAATTGTGCGGAGGGATGATGGAAGTCACATAACCAACTATCTAAAACCGCAATTCAGGAGTCAAAGTAAAAGGAGAGATAGTAATCTTCTGAGAGAAGATTAGAGTACTAGGATTTCCAAAAATTTTGAATACTGGACACCCCCACCAGACATGTAAGTCATGGTGCCTTGTTTGACCACACTCCTTCCAACGATGATTCTGAGGATCAGGGAACATCTTAGCTACACCTTGAGGGGGGTAAGTACCCACCGTAGGTGTGATCTTGAATCATTGTTTCTTTATGGTGTTATGCATCGTCGATAAAGAGGAATGAGATGGTTTGTGCTTTTGGTCCATTGTATCCTTAGATAATTGGGAGGATAACTACCTTTTCCATTCAAAATACAGTCGGGAACTTGGAGGTGGGCTCTTGGCCAATATTGTGTGGTAGTTATAGAAAGAGGCGCTTTTTCCGAAGCCTTGTTTTGCAAAGAGAACGTTGTGAAATCAGATGTCGTGGAGGTGAGTGTGCCATTTTATAGTTTGGATCCAATGTCAATTTTCAGGAACTGATTAAAGAAAGTTGAGCGAGCAGCAGAATAAGAAGTAGAGATATGTGTAAATTAGAGGAGGTTTTTCCCAATCCTGAAACAGTTGGTCAATTGGTGAGTATGTCCCTGCTCTGCCATGATATTTTTTAAATGTAGGGTATCATTCCAGCATATTTTAAGAGATTTAATGAGATATATGCTCCCTTTATGAAAGGATGATCCAATAGTTAGGTATGGACGGTAAGTAAACCAAAGTTAAGTTAATTCTGGTTTATTGGCTACCTAAGTGAAGAGGTTGGGCAAAGGGGGCACCAAGTAATGAATTTAAGATGGTACTACCTAGGGGATAGGGTGTAAATGATGAATTCTATTTGACAGACCGATGATGTTAGAATCAGATTGCGCCATGAAGTGAAAGGCTTGCTCAAGCAAAAAAAGCCAATTTAGTAAGCAAGAACAGAATTTGGGGCTGCGCTATTCCTCCTCTTAATTGCTGAGGAACACGAGGTCTCGTTTGAGACTGGGGCTTTTTCCCCACACCAAATAAAGTGTAGAGAAAAGCTTTTTGGAATTTAAGATTCATTGCGTAGGTATAAGATATGGAATATGACGACTGCGAGATTTATAGTGGTAGTGGAACTGTAGCAAATGACATTTTAAAGCTGTCATGAATATCTTGCTATCCAAGATAGTTTAAAAGGATGCAAAACAACCGATTGATTACAGACTTCTAAATCAGACAAAAGGGAATTATAATTCAAAGTCAATTGTATCGGGAAGAGGGAAGAAGTGACCCTTAAAAACCTAAATAATTTCTGACTTCATCTTCAGCTAGCTTGAAGTCAAAGGTTTTTAAAATGGCATTTTGAGATTTAGGATTATTTATAGGAATAATAATGACTTTGTAGCTGTTGTACGTACTGTGTAATAATAATATCATAGAAAATGTAGAGAGCATGATTAAGATGTTAGGAATTGAGGATTGTGGATGAGAAACAATTAACATAATGGAGTCCATCTGCATATATACTTATTTTATGAGACTAGATCTGGTTAACTAGGAGACCAGATATACGTGGGTTACTTCTAATATGTTTCAGGCCATGTCTCGACACACAAAAACAAAAATTAAAGTCGGTGGAATAGTGGGACATCCTTGACGGGTTCCGTTATTAGTGTCCAAAAATGGGAGGAGAGAAAGCAGAGGTATGATAACAGTATGCTGGAATGTTTGCGTATAAAGGGCTG
Source organism: Phyllomedusa bahiana (assembly GCA_025379985.1). Classification (NCBI taxonomy): domain Eukaryota; kingdom Metazoa; phylum Chordata; class Amphibia; order Anura; family Hylidae; genus Phyllomedusa; species Phyllomedusa bahiana. The sequence goes on from JAODAL010001736.1 coordinate 101,581, forward strand.
TGAATTGCAATTCAATAAAAAACACACCATTAACCCCAAATTTGATCAAGATTCTTTAATGTATTGCCAGTTACCATCTATCGAAATCTTTTTCAGCTCCAATGTGCACAAAAAAGCTACATCTGTGTCCGATGATCCTGCAATTTCTATCAAGTCCACCAGCATCGACGTGTTTCAATCTCTGGCTTGGCGACCTGAGACAAATCATGTCTTGATCTTTATGTATAAGATTGGGTAAAACCTATTAAGGCAGAAGCTAATATTTTTGCATGAAATCTTAATGTCTGTATTCAATAATGAGATTGGTCTATAAGTTCGGCGTGAGTTTGTCAGTAGTTACCTGGTTTCGGATTGTATGATGTGGCTAATAAGAGCGTCCTTTGGGGTAACACGCCCGGGGAAGTGGCAATAACATTACATAATCAACTAAATGGGAAAAGAATTTCTGAGAACAAGCGATAAAACTCGTTGTAAATTGCCATCAGGGTCCCAGGGAGCTTTATTCATTTTGCTATGACAATGGAGCATGCTCAACCTCTGCTAAGGATATTTGGTAAGTTTAGATTTTTCTATATAAAGAGTGGGGGAAAGAGTCGGTAAAGATATAGAGGTGCAGGAAATTATTATATATCAGCAGTCAAGAGGAGGGCAGGAATATTCGTCAGATGACTGAAGATATAGAGATTGGCGTAAAAGCGATGCAAATTGGTATCAGCAATATCTAGTGGATTAATGAGTTTTATTACCTGAGGAGGAAGTCTGATGGGTATTCGTAGATTAGCGTGCTGAACTTTGATTCTTCTGGCAAGTAGTTTTGTGGGTCTGTCCTCCTTTGGTAAAATTCCAATTCATTTTAGCGAGATTAAATTCGTATTTCGGTAGAATACAAAATACGTAAATCATTCCTTAAGAAGCTAAATTATTCTTATTTTAGGTGCGGCGATGGAACGTAGCTTTAAAATCACCGCCTCAGGTTTTTATGATATTAATAATAGTTTATTGAGAGAAGACATTGGTATTTCTTTCTAGATCTACTAATCTAGTTGAATAAGGATACCACGTATTAAATCCTATGGGCACACCATATCATTGAGGGGAGGAAGAAGCAGTGGGATCGATAAAGTTGAAAATAATCTTTAAGTTTGTGATTTTAAATAGGTGACTTCATTCTGGGATTTTGGAGGAGTAAATTGTTATTAGTCTGCTCAGATGGGGTTATCTGAGGGTTTTTGAGGTACAAAGTTCTCATGGATCATATCTACTGGTGGTGATCAGACCAGGTAATTGATCCGATGTCCAGAGGAAAAGTTGTGTTAGTAAATTTATCATTATGAGAAAAAGTCTATACGGAGTGTGAAGGCTGTTTAGTAGAGGAAAAAAAGAGTTATCTCGTTTTCTGTGGGTATGTAAATAACGCCAGATATCGTGCATTCTTCCTCTAGTAAGAAGAGTAAAAGATCAGTAGTAGATTTTCTCTCGATCTAGAGCAATCTGTCATTTTTTATCACTAAGTTGAAATCACCACATACAATAAGTCCCGCCCTTTTCTAACTTCTTAGAGTGGAGATGACTTTTTCGAGGTATAAATAGGAGAATTTGTTTTTCATTAGGCGATGTATAGTGTAAACAAGAGTGTATGTTTGGAATTAATTTCACAATATTATATAATGTTTACGACCTTCTGAGGATCTATAATCTTGTTGGTGTAAAATTAAGAAATGAAGATTGAATAGTCTGACTAAAATGGCGACGCCCGCTTTTCTGTTTTAGAGCGTGTGAGTGAAGAAAGAAGTGGAATTAGCATTTTTCAATCTATGTGCATCATAGGGATAATTAAATGTGTCCACCTGTAAACAAAATAATATCCGCTTTGTGGATTTAGATTACAGTCTCTCCACACAAAGACGCTAAGCGGGGAGTTTAAACCTTTCACATTGGTAGGTCCCAAAACTTTAACGACATAAAATGAGATATTATAAAAAGTATGGAGACCGGCAATACATTATCAAGGAAATGCTGAAAAACGCTCCAAGAGATTCCTACAAAATTAGGGAAGTCAGTGAGAACAAAATCGCCCACGATAAACTATAAAAAGTTTCAGAAAAAACTTGAGAAATAGAAAAAACATAACAGTACAAGAGAAATTTATTCCTTCATGGAGGTAACACAAAAGGAGGCAGGTCCTGCCTTGGAACCTGTAAAACAAGAAAAACGCTGAAGAAGCAACAAACTGAGCATCCACTGGCCAGTCCATATTCGATGTAGGACAATTATAGACGTAAAGGATACTGAAGAGGGTCAGTCAGCAGGTTTTGAACAAGTCTGGATGGTTTTATGGACCACAGAGGTGGTGATCATCTCTGGACGTGATGGTTTTTTGGGGCAGGGCTGGAGTCACATGGAGCAAGCAGGTATCCAGCTTCTAGAATAGTACAAACTTCTCCGCGAGTTGCAGATATATTTAAGTGCCTTCTCTGAGATTTAAAGTTTGACTGAAATCCCCCATCCATAAACAATCTCCTTGTCGCGAAGAATCTTTGTGAAAGGTTTGGAACGTGTTTGTCCGCCTCATCAATCGTTAAGCTGCAGACAGGTCAATAAAATTGGATATATCTAGGCTTGAAAGCACTCTGGTAGGGACCTCCACTTTGCGGAGCGCACGAAGAAGTCTTCCTGTTATATTATAAAAGTGATGCGTGCTATTGTGTCCCTTGGGGACTCTGATTATGGTAACACTTCCTCGCTTGGTGTGAGTTCCTGTGGATACTTCAATTGATGATATCTTGTTTAGTGCTGTGGTAAGGGTGAATTTCCATGAGGTCTGTTAGGTAAGCATTTAAAATTCATCAGGCATTAACTGTTTCGGAATACCTTCGAATTCTCACGTTATTACTCCTGATCGTGTCTTCATTCCAAGGTCCAAGACTTTGTTGGAGGAAAACGTTTTACCTCCTCCTCAAAGCACTATAACATCTATAAGCAGTTATGGGAGTGTTTTGCAAATTCTGCCATTTTAGATTCAATATGGACGTGTTCTTGTTCTATAGATGAAGAATCCTGTTTAAAGTTCAGACCATAATTTGCTTCATGTCACATGGATTTGGTGCGAGAAGGAATAGAAGACAGCTGCTGCAATGTATTATTTGTAGGGGGTTGCGCTTCAAGTAAGGGTCTGGCTGTTCGATATCTACAGATTCCCGCACTGAAGTAACAGAGCGCGAGTGTGATGGATATGTAAGACCTCTTTACTAGTGTTGCTTCTTCGGGCAGGATGAAGAAGTAAAAAATTCAGGAAGTTTGCGGGTTTGTTTCGTCGGATTGTTCTATTTGTGCCTCCCCAAATGATTCCTTTCTTCGTAATAGCGATCTGTGAAAATGTTTTCGTGCCAATAGGTTGTTATAATCGGTAGAATGGAATATAAATGAAGTGCCGTCAACCTTGTTTGATTTGTTAGGTGGTTAAATAAATGAAAGGTACAACGTCAGAGTGGTGAACAGATTTCATCTTGTTTCCGTGGCTATGTGAGGCAAGTTAACAGTTGCATTTAAAGAGAGTCTCTACAATGTGTGCAGTGGTTGGGTTTGCACTGAGGAATAAGAAGTTTGCACTGGGATAGAAGAGGAAGCTTTGTTGTGAGTCAGTTTAAATGTCACTCGAGACAGTAATGAGGTAGCACGTAATAGATAATGGTGATTCCAAAACAGTTCACAGTATAGTGACAGGTTTGAAGTAAAAGAAGCAAATATCCCTCCTGAGGAGTGCAGAAAACTCCTTTGTCCAACTGAAAGGCATGACAACTTCCGTAATACAGGAAACACCAGCTGACAGATTCTTAAATTCTAATTAAGCAGTCAGTGTCTGTGAATTCACCTCAGTTTATGGAGACTTATTAAGTAGGGTTGTACTAACTTCAGGCAGGTGATAATAGTATGCTAGAGATCCATAGAGGTTTATAGGTAACACCACTGTGGTATGGTTGCAGATAGCTAGTAACAGTAATCAGGGTATACTGTGAGAGCTGCACTTTTGTATAGTAGACACAACAAGTCTCCATGAGCCTGACAAGTGACTACTCAGGTCTGTTTTAGCACTGGGCCTCTCTGGCTCTGCAGTTATGACTGTTGTTAGGTCACTCTGAGTGTTTTCAGGCCTGTTATGTCAACAGCATTGAGGGGATAGATTAGCTGGTGAATTCAGATCTTGTAAGCACCAAACTTATGTACCAGCCTGTGTTTGATCCCCTTGCAGATCAGATAAATCTACAGTTTTATTGCAGTGCAGCAGAGTAAGGCAAGGGTGGGATGGCCCATCATAGGTGCTTAACAAAGACACTGACTGTCAGTTAATGGTGTGGACCCTGGATATGGCAGACTCACCACAAAGGCCGTGGCATCAGGTATGTCCACTTGCAGAATGTCCCAAAGTAATAGTCCCTTATATCTGCTTTTGCTCTTTGCTGCCTCATGACATTGTTCAGTTTGCGGCAGAGGATGAGAAGCTTGAGTAAGCTGCAGCAAGCTCCTCTGATGGCAAAACGCTGGTAATCTCTACGGCAGATATTGGATTGTAGGATGGCTCTTTTGCTCATTCTTCTCTTCCTGAATCAGAGAGGCAGACTGGTGTCCAAAAATACTGTGATATGTGGGCTTATTGGAGCATAATTGGACTGGCTTCAGAGGAGCTCACAGGAGATGTGTCTAGCTACAGTGCCATCCAGGCCACGCCCCCCAGCACCAACATATTCCGCAGTACTGTTTACCGATGACTCATTATCACTGATAAAATCAGTTTCTGCCCCAAAAGAGGATCATGGTATACTTTTCCTAGCTCACCCAAAAACACACACTAAAGCCAGTTTTAAAGAAAGCCAATTCACCTGACCTTATGTTTTGAGTATGTAAGAAACCAGAGAACTCAGGGGAAGCTCACCCAAACACACGGAGAACACACAAACTCATTGCAGATGTTGTCCATGGTCAAATGGAAATCAAATCAATATTTATTGTGACCACCCTTTGCCTCTGGAGTGCTGGAAGTAATGATATGGCCCCCACAGAGTCCTGGTCTAAGCATGATCAGTCTGTCTGGGATTACATGAAGAGACAGAAGGATTTGATCAAGCCTACATCCACAAAAGTCATATGGTACTTCACCAAGATGCTTCAAACAACCTATCTACTTAATTCTAGTGATGAGCGATTACGTCAACTATCGTCATCGGGTCGATAGTCGATATCGTCAATTATCAAGACGATTTCCGATAGTCGATAATAGATTATCGCTGGTGACCATTAAAGTCTATGGGAGAGGAACAACACCTTCATTCTTACACCCAAACAGGGCTGGAGAAGCTGGAATTAACATCCACAATAGTAAACTGGATATGTGCTACATCTTAGGCAACACACTTAGGTTATAAAAGCCACAGAAAAAAAGTCACAGACCATTCACTATCCCTGTCAGTACCACAGCATAACCCTTAAACCTGCATGACTCACAAATTAAAAAGTGCCGGAAGGCAGTATGATTGAACCTTTCATTTTACTTAAAATGGACATTGACTAAAACCTGTCCTGGAACGCAGCATGACCCTTAAACTATCTGACCCACAGATAAAAAAGTGCCGGAAAAGGATCTTTCAACCACCATTTTAGTTGAACTGGACATTACTATATCTTCCGGGGCACGCATGACCCTTAAACTGTCTGACCCACATTTAAAAAGGTGCCTGAAAATGAGTCTTTGAACCACCATTTTAGTTCACTGGACATTGTTTTATATCTGTCCTGGGCCACAGCATGAGCCCCAAACCTCATGACCCACAGATTAAAAAAGTGCCGGAAAAAGGAGTCTTTCAACCACCATTTTAGTTGAACGGACATATACTGTCCCTGTCCTGGACCACAGCATGAGCCCCAAACCTGCATGACCCCAGATTTAAAAAGTGCCAGAAAAAGGAGTTCTTTCAACCACCATTTTAGTTGAAATGACACTGACTATACCTTTCTGTACCACAGTTTGACCATTTACACCTTCTGACCCACAATTAAAAATTTGCCTGAAAAAGGAGTCTTTGAACCACCATTTTAGTTTTCACTGGACATAGACTATCCCTGTCCTGGGCCACAGCATGAGCCCAAACCTGCATGACCCCAGATTTAAAAGTGCCAAAAAATGTTTTTCAACCACCATTTAGTTGAAACGGGACATTGACTATACCTGTCCTGGGTAACCTACATCTGTTCAAGTCTTCCTGTACCTCCCTTGTACAATTCAAAGGAATATTTGTATCAGCTATTTGTGCATGACAGTTTTTTAGTAGTTTAATTCTAGAAAACACATTTTTTAAATAGAATGGAATCCCACCACATCTTTGTTTCTCTTTTTTTTTAAATGTATTAAATGGGTTGTATCACTACATTGATTGCTACTATGTTAAAGATCTTCAAAAACAAGTCATTTTGCAATATGTGTCCATTAACATGTCCTTACCTATTCCTGTTTCTGACGGAACACCATTACCCTTGAGCCACTTTTTTACAATTGTGAAAAAATGTCTGTTAGAAATAAAAAAAAATTAGAACAAAGGGCCTGTAGTATTTGCGAATTTCAAAGCAGCAGGGGCCCCAAAAAATTATAAAAATGACTTCTCAGCCATTTAAAAATGGGGAGGGAAAATGCCACTTGAAGCCACATTTCTGTTCCAAAGGACCATGATTCTAGCTGTATCTCACAGCACCATGATCCCAAAAAAATTATAAAAATGACATGTCAGCCACTTTTAAAAATTGTGAGGGAGAAATGCCGCTTAGGAGCCACAATTCTGTTCCCAAAGGGCCATGATTCTAGCTGTATCTCACACACCATGACCCAAAAAAATTATAAAAATGACTTCTCAGCCACTGTTAAAAATTGTGAGGGAGAAATGCCACTTATAAACCACATTTCTGTTCCAAAGGACCATGATTAAAGCTGTATCTCACAGCACCAATGACTCCAAAACCATTGACAATGCGAAAAAAATTCTAAAGAAGACTGAGTAAATGGAATACGGTTTTGTCATGAAACCTTGGTGTCTTTTTTCAGTCTCCTCACACAAAACCAGCAAAATGAACTTTTGGGGAAATGAGAATAAAAATTGGGAGTAAAAATGATCATTTTAAAAAAGTTTTCAAGAGGACCATTTCTGTTTGAAGAGGAATGTGAAGTAGACCGGCCATCTAATCGGGGACCTCGGCAAAATTGGGCCACTACATCATCAAGATCCACGCCTGATTCATCTTGATGAAAGTCAAACGATCCACATTATCTGTGGAAAGCCGGGTGCGTTTTGTCTGTAATGACTCCTCCACTGTGTGAAGGGCCCTCAGAAAATGACGCTGGCTGCTGGGCAGACAAAAAACCTCTATGGCGTGCGAGCGAGCACGGGCCATTCATCCATTTTGGGTACCCAAAGTCAATTGGTTCCGGAACACATCCAAAACATCGGTGTTTGGGCGCAGATAGTCGTGCACCATGATCTTCAGCTGGTCTCTGTGTGTTGGATGTTGCCCTGCATTACATGCGTTGGTGAGGGTAATATAAATATTGCCAGAGGTCACCCATAGGCTTCTGCCACCTGCCTGCTGCTGTCGCTACGCTACTTGGCACTCTACTGCTGTCACGTCGCTGACGTGATTTTGAAGAACGTGAAGCAGGGCGAAACAGATTCCCCCATTGATCAATCACAAGGTCTCCATTTCCTGCATTTTACTCTCTATTTGGGTGGGTGGAAGGAAAGTGCTGAGTTTGGTTTTGTAACCGGGATCCAGAGGGTGGCCACCCCTTAAGTTTTTTCATTTTGATGGCCTTAGTGCGAGGATCATGTTGGAGGAAATGGAGCATCCAACACTCATGTAAGAGATGAGCCTTGATTCCCAAGCCTCTGGGTCGAGGGGCATAGCAAACTGATCTTCCTCATCTTCCTCCTCCGTCTCAAATTCGCACCAACCTCTTTCCAAGGCAGGGACGTCGGTAACGTCGGTGTCCAACAATACCTACTCCTCCTCCGCTTCCTCTGGCACAGCTTCAACACAGCCTTGACTTGTCTCAGATTATGTACCCTGAGAGCTGAGGCGCCGCCTTGCACTAGCCCTGGACCCCGAACCACTGCCTAATGAAGACCGATAAAATTGAGAAAAATTCGGCCTTGTGAATTCGACGGAGAGAAAGGCTCCGTGTCCGCACTTTGTCCGTCTCCGTTCTGTCGCGGTGGGACTGAATTTCAGAGTGAAAAACCCGATCGTTCAAGAACTAAGATCACTACAAAGGTTTGTGACAGGGAATTGTCCGCCTGCCCTTTTTGGGTGGTGTTACGGTTGGAGGGGGAAACCACTGGCCCACCGCAGGGATGGCGAAAACCCCCACACCAGGGAGTGGAATCTAAGTGGCCCCCGGTATTCCCCAAGCCCGCCTAAAGCGGGAGGTTTGCTGCGGGGATTTCTACCAGGTCACTACCCTGGCGGGGGTTGCCTGCGGGGCGGCCCAAAGGGGGGTACGTAACGGCAGGCAGGGCCCTGGGCTAGACGGGGGAGGGCAGGACAGGCAGTCTGGGTTTGTAGCGGTGGACAAGCAGGAGGTCAGGGCAGGCGGCAAGGTTGTAGACGGTAAAGTAAGCAGGGAGTCGGTGCACGGTAAAGGGAAGCAGGTACGCTTTGGAACACTTTCACCATGGAAAATACCCAAGATCCCGGGGAGGGCCGGCAGGGGTGGCCAGACTAAATCGGGCAGTGCCCCGGGGAAAGAACCAATTCTGGGCCCCTAACCCCTTTTAAAATTCAAATTGCCGGCGGTGCGCCCCTGGGGCGGGCTACGCACCGGGGCCGGGCCAGCAGAGCAGGAGCGCGGCCGGTAGGAACGCCGGAGGGGGTAGCAACACGAGCGGACCCGAACCCCACGTGCAGGCGGGGCTCCCCTGGAAGAGGAACGGGCGCCTGCGACCCGGGGCGTGGTGCGGAGCGTCCGTGACAGGGGGCTTCTTCAAAATGGCAAGGGGTGCAGAGCTCTTTCCCCTCCCTCCCTTCTTTGGCTCAACCCCCGGGTCCGACCGTTTGTCAGGCCATGTTCACTTTCGTACTGCGGATGGCATTGCGCTGCTGCCAATCCGGGAGCATTGGATGGGAAATTTCCCAGCATGTTCCCAGTCCAATGAAAAAGTTACGGGGGGGCCCGAGCTGACGCTGCAACGGCTAAGGGACAAAAGGGGCTGCGAACCAACCTAAAGCCTCCTAGCGGGCAGTCCAGACCCGGGAGCGCTTTAGAAATTTCGGGCGACAAGGTTCATACATGTGCCAGGCAAGGGTGTGCCAGCCTCCGTTTTAAGGGGGGGCCCGAGATTTAAACCCGGTTATCGCACACCCCCTTTCCCTGCCAAAAGGGTTTCTTGGCACCCAGCCAGCCCCCGGTCTGTTGCGGAACCCGTTCCCAGCTCCTGACCTGTGTGTGGATGGTCCCAAGACGATTAATTTCAACAGGGCCCTGGTTTCTCTGGGCCCGGATTGCCATTCAGGGGACCTTGGAGGAAAGAACCCCTGCACCATCTCTGGGGTTTTTGAAGAGGTGCGCTGACCCTGAACCCCGCACCACCAAGACATCCACCCAGCCACCCATGAGCTGTCACAGAGATAAGCGGCCTTTGGCCGTGTTTCAGTCCATGTGCGGGGTCAGATGGTTTTCCAGACCAGATGAAACGCGTTTAAAATTTTAAAAGAACGTGGGGGCCGGGCGGGGACGGTTTTTCTGCAAAGAAACCTGCCAGCCCCTGGTATTGGGGCCAGGCAAGGGCCATGATGGGGGGGAAACCCATCTGTGTCCCCCGGCGGAAAGGAAAACTTTTCAAGGCCAAAAGCCGGGCAATCCCGACATTCACTTTTGGTTTTGGGTGTTTTGGGGTTAAATTTTTTTCTTTGTTCCAAACCCCTGGAAGACAGAAGGCGGGCTGCTAGAGGGGCCGCTGTACGCGTGCGGGTCGTAAAACGGGCAAAGGAAAAGGGGGTAGGAGGGTCCGTTGGGTGGGGGTACTGGGGGCGAGGGTGGAGGCTAAAGCGGGAGAGACCCCTGATCATGACTCTGAGAGAATGGGCAGCTGAGGAGGCTTGGTGGTGGCGGAGGAGGGGGAGGCGGGAAGAGGGTGTGACATTGGTTGAAGCCCGGCATCGGGTACCTTTTTTTGGGCCACTTGTTCCCTCCATTTCAACTCATCTTTCGCTGCATGTGACTAGACGTTGGTTGGTTAAACCCCGAGATTTTCCCTTACTGTGCGTTTACGGAAAAGGGCGGCATATGACATCGCTGGGTAATAAAGGGGCTTGCTCAAAGGGGGCCCGGGCTTGAGAGTTCGGACCTTTTAAACGGTGAAAGCAAGGAGGGGGGTTTCCGCTGCCCCGGGCGGGCAAATAATCAGCAACTTCGGGAGACCCTCCCCTTTTTGTGGGGGACCCGTTTTACCCCACCCCCACTTTTCCTCCCGTCCAGATGAAGCGCTCGCAACAAATTCTGTGTAAATGACCCTTTGGGATCCACAATGTCGTCATATCATCATCAACAAAGGGGACTTGGTCGCCTGACATCGCATCCAGGAGGCGGGCTACAAGAAAGGGGGAACTGCAAGGCGTTGCCCCCCCGCCCGGGATTTTTCCCGATTGACCGCTTCCTTCTCCTCCCTTGAGGGGCATCAAAATGGGATCAGAGCAGACAAAATCATCCTTTTTGGGCCTCTTGATTTTTTAACATCCCTTCTGACCCCAACCCGATTTTTCTCAAGAATCTGCAAAAATGATTATCCACAGGGGTGGGTACAGGAGTTGACATTTGGGCTCCCTTTCGCTTCATGTTGGACGGATGGATGACGGCAATTGGGCCATGACTGGGAGGGGGGGAGGGGGAAAAGACTGCAGGATCGGTTGCATTAACCACTGAAGAACAGTTGGGCGACGCTGTTCGTTTGAGATTCAGGGGGCCCCCTGTCCCGCGATGACAGGCCCTGGGGCCCCTAAACCGACGATCCTGGCATGTTTTTGCGCCGCACGGGAAGGAGCACCTTTCTCTCGTTCCTTTTCCTCCAGCCCAACCCCCTCTTTGCTCGCTTACCCCCTGCATTTGCTCCATGTTCAAAGATTAATTTTTTAAAAAGGAAGGGAAAATTTTTTGACATCTTTTATTAAAAAGGCGGCAAATCACAGCTATTTTTAAAAACCCCTCAATTTCCTACAGCCAATAGGATAGAAACGAAATGTTTCTTGCGAATATTGTAAAATTGCGATCTGGTGGAAGAACCGAAAGACAAAAAATCAACATGTTTTTCCCTTCAGCCCCCAGGGATTTAAATCCCCAGTAGGACTAGAATTGATAGTTTTCAACAAAATATCATACAAGTGCATATCTGCGAAAACTGAGTTTCACCGAGGCAATAAAAATAATTCAAAGTTACGGGATGAAAAATCGGTTTTTTTTGCAGCATTGCCCAAAAACAAACATTACTGGGAAATTTTTCTATCAAATTGTCGTAAGGTGGCTATTTGAAAAAAACTAGGGCCCCCACGTGAAATCCCTTTTTAAAAATTATAGTAAAAACTGTTTTTTGCACCTATAAAATACCCTGCGGTGCAAAAAAAAATTGCTTTTAAAATTTAAGTGCAAGGGGGCCCCTATGAACAACGGGGCCGCATCAAAGGAAAAAAAAACCTTTTTTGTGTTACGGATAAAAAAAGGGCTTTTTTTTTCACCTATAAAAAACCTCGGTGACTAAAAAAATTGCTGTTTAAATTTTTAAGTGAAATGGCTCTAAAACAAAACTGGGCCGCACCAAAGGAAAAAAACCCCTTTTTGAAATGTATAGGTAAAAAAGGGGGGTTTTTTTTTTTGCCCCAATAAATACCCTGGGTGACTACAAAATTGCTGTATTAAAATTAAGTGCAAAGGGGCTCGGTGAACAAAACTTGGCCCCCCAAAGTGAAAAAAAAACACTTATTCAAATGTAAGGAAATAAAAGGCATTTTTTTTGCACCTATAAATACACCGCAGGGCTACAAAATTGCTGTATTCAAATTTAAGTAAAGGGGTGGCTCTATGAAGAAAACTGGCCGCCCCAAAAGTAAAAAAACCCCTTTTTTGAAAGAAACCCGGTAAAAAAAAGGGTTTTTTTTTTCCTATAAATACACCTGCGGTGACGACAAAATTTCTTATTAAAATTTAAGTGCGGTGGCTCTAGAACAAAATGGGCCGACCCGAAGTGAAAAAAACCTTTTTTGAAATGTATACGGAAAAATAAAAAGGCGTTTTTGCCCCCTTAAAAATACATGGGTGACTACAAAATTGCTGTATTAAATTTAATGAGGGTGGCTCTATGAAAAAAACGGGGCCGCCCCAAAGGAAAAAAACACCTATTTAAAATGTAAAACGGATAATAAAGGGGCGTTTTTTGCCCCTTTTAAATACCCTGCGGTGACTAAAAAATTTTGCGTATTAAAAAATTAAGTGCAAGGGGCCCCAGAACAAAATTGGGGCCAAAACCCGAAAAAAACCTAATTGAAATGTAAAAAGGATAAAAAAAAAGGCTTTTTTTTTGCCCCTATAAATACCCTCGGTGACTACAAAATTGCGATTCAAATTTAAGTGCAAGGTGGCTCTATGAAAAAAAACTGGGCCGCACCAAAGTGAAAATAAAAAAAAATTAAATCGTGTACAGATAAAAAAAGTTGGTTTGCACCAAATCAAATACACCTGCAGTTATTAAAAGATCTGTATCCTAAATAAGTACGGCTGCCAACAACAAGTAAAATTTCACCAGAAACTGGCCAAAAAAACTGTTAATAAAAACCCTTGAAAATGCGGGGTCAAAGCACAGTTGGGCTCACAATATTCACCTCCTTTCAAAAGCCTGCTGCCTGCCAGCCTTTATGTTCGCCCAAAAGCCCCACACCCCCCCACCCCCCCCAGCGTACAGCACTAGATTTTCCCTTTAAAAATTTCAGCCTAAGTAACTAAAACTGAAAAACTCTAATATACTAAGTTAATTTTTAAAACTAAAAACAAATTTTCTGTGTGAACAAATAGAACATTTCGCTAGCTGTTTTGAGAAGAAACCGGGGAACCCGTCTTATGATCCACAGAACACACTGAGGGCTAACGGGAACTGTTCTATGAAAACGGTCTGTATTTTTTCCCCAAACACAACCCCTAAAATCCCCTCAAAGACGCGCCCCAATCTCACCCGCTTATTCTCTAACTGATTTGTGGCCGCCAAAATTTTCAGGAACGCTGAAAATGGCGCTATCTTAATGATGATGCAAGATTTTAACCTTTTAAATTATCGCTTGATCGAAAAAATCCGATCAACATAAAAACCGTGCCGATTTAACTTTGCGATAATAAATCGCTCACACTACTTAATTCCCTTTAAAAAAATGTGGCAAGTTATAGGGAATTTATGCTCTTTTGAAGGCAAGGGTGGTCATACCCCAAAATTTTTTGATTTAATTTTTAAATTTTTTATTAATTTGCATTGTGTTAATTGATAAGAAATAAAGTACTAACATTTTTATTTTTGAGAGCAAGCTTACTTTTCAGCATTTTTTTCAACAGTTGCCTAAAACTTTTGTACTGTCCTGTACACTACCTCTGCACTGGTCGCTCACAGCTATCTGCGAGCTGACCCCCCGGGATAGAAGAGAAGGGCTGTGCTTTTCGGCCTCTTTCCATTCACTTCTAAGAAAAGCTCCCAAATAGCCGACGCACACACTCAACTAATTCGGAAAGCTGCATAGGGAAAAACAAGGAAAAGACGGCTGCAAGCCCGACCTTCTCATCCCATGTACGGCACTCGCAGCTAGCTCAAGCAACCCCTCGGAGATTTAACCTCATGGTAGTAAAACCCTTTTTTAAATTTTTTAAAGTGCACACTTGGTCCCTAGTTTAAGACGTTTTTCCCCACAAAGTGTTATCTGCTCTACCTTTGATTACACTTATTTCATCTCATGGCTTTGTAATTTATTGAATAAATGATTTGCTTTTGCCCTTGGGGAATGGGGGCAATGTCTCTGGTCTTTTTCTAAAAAAAAGAAATGCTATTGCTTTTTGTTATTAGTGTAAAATAGAAAAGGCAAATGGTAAGGGAATTGGGGGTTAATCAACATGATCGCAAAAAAAAAGCTACTATACCTCATTTATTCTTTCTGGTATTTGTAAGTGACTTTAAAATATATGAACACCATTGCACTGAATTTTATTATTGTTTATTTGCTTTCAAAATGCAAAATGAAGCTTATTTCTAAATACACTTAATGAAAAATCTCCTTCCATTTTGCTTTGGTGGAGTCTGTGTGCATCCTTCACCTAGCTGCTGCTGACGAATTTCAAAACTGCTTGTGCCTTTAACTGGCTTTTCCATTCTCCTCCTTCCTTATCTCAGTGTTAGAGATAGCAAGGTGGTTAGGGATATCAAGGATGGAAAGGAGGGGCATCTAAGGTGTAGCAACACAAGATAGACATGGAAAAAGACACCAGGCATAATAGGGCTATGACAAGTGTTAGGAAAAAAAAGCAAAAAGGGCCATAGCAAATTAAGACCAAAAACAGTCCCCATCTAGAAGTAACTGGGAACAAACATGGAAAAAGTCTGAAGCTAAGAACCAGCTGCAAACTGAACACCAGGGGTTGCAATCATACTGCTGCTCTGGTGTTTCTTGCCAGTCTCCCACTAATGACATCCCATATATTGATTACCTGAATGTGAGCCCATGTACAACTCATGAGTATTAAGCAAATAATTGGCTGATATGTTTAAAATGTAATCGTCTTATTAGGGACCAGCGGTAACAGGGGGCGGTGGGTTTTCAAAAGGAAGGGGGATACATCATAAAAATCAAAAACTTAAAGTGATGTGGGTATTTATACAGGTTATACTACAGATAGGGGACACATAGTCCTTATTAGCCACAGTGAAAATTTTTGGAGGGGGGTGACTATTTATTGTATGCATCTATTTACCTAACTGGGGAAAAAAAATTTAAAATTTTTACTTCTCCATTATGTGAAGTGTTCTTGAATAGGGGAAAAATTTTGGGATATTTATCCAGGATTAGGTTTACTTGGGGTTGCCCCTTTCCGGGGGACGTACTTTTAGTTTTTAAGGTAGTATTTGGATAGTCTTAGATGGAGGTCGAATAGTGTGTTTTATAGGTTCTCTATGGATTTGTAGTATCTTAAATTTTTAATATATTTTAGCCTTATTACTTTTTTCTCAAATGTTTTTTTTTTTTCTGTGGCTAATGAAAACTCTTTTAAAGGATAACATGACTAAACTGTAAACTATTACTTGTGCTCGGACCCCTTGATCTGAAAATAAAAAGTGTCTTTGGATGCAGTATGGGAAATTCCCAAGCACTATGACAAACATTTCTGCAGGTGCTATAGTTAGTAATAAACCCCCGGACAGCATTAAAATCACTTGTCCCTCTAAAAAAAACTAAGTATCTGGTGTTGGAAAGGGTTCAAATAGTGGAGAGAGCAACA
Organism: Phyllomedusa bahiana; assembly: GCA_025379985.1. Lineage (NCBI taxonomy): Eukaryota > Metazoa > Chordata > Amphibia > Anura > Hylidae > Phyllomedusa > Phyllomedusa bahiana. The sequence goes on from JAODAL010001736.1 coordinate 117,131, forward strand.
CCACTCACATTGGCAGATTTTAATTTTCCCTTAAGTAATGTTTCAACTACACCAGATGAGCCTCCTACCCTATTTTTTTCTTTTTTTCTCTTTAAAAAAGTATAGTGCACATATGGACTGTCGGTGCGTCAAAAATAATTAATGAGTAAAATAAAGGGAATAAAATAGGTTTTAATATCCACAGGTTTCAAGGCTTTTTTTGTTTTGTTCCCGTGCTTTTGTCCCTGTGGTGGACCCCTTTTTGACAAATTAATTTAAACATTGATCTCTTGCCATCTGCCTTTCTATTTGTCTTTCATGTGAACAGTGATTGCTATTAGCAGTGATATTAAGTGCTTGAATCCAAGGCTGAAAGACTATGTACAAAGGTCTCATAAAATTAAAAAAAAATCCCCTTTTGATGTTTTTTTTCAAAGTGTATAATTTTGAAAAACCAAACAATTTTAAAATTTGTAAATAAATCTTTAGCCTATGAACTAAGAAGTACAACCTGACAACACTGTATTATATCTTATGTGTAGTAAAATAACATCAGACTGTAGTCTGTGATTCAAAGAAACCTCCCTTTAAAAACCCATCTAAAAAAAAAATTAAAAAGTAAAAAGCAAAAGTATGAAACTGAATAAGGATATTGTTACTTGAAATACAATAGAACATGATTTAATAGAGAACAGAAGGCAGGTGTATTGTGCGGGAAGGCTGTAAAATAAAGGAATCTCTAAAAAATTTGACTAGCTGTCATTCCCCCCATGACATCTTTGGTTAGCCAAAAATGATAGTTGCTCTAACAAAAGGCAAATCTATTAATTTATTATTGGTTTAAGCGTGTTGTCAACTGTAATTAACTGTAACTATAAAAAACACAACAAAAGCTATGTATTTGTTACACACCACAAGTAGCTCCATGAAAATCAGTATAATCTACAAGGTGCTCTACATATTTGAGCGTAATGCTAGGTGCAATTATTGTTCTTACAAAAAAACTATGTTGTTTCCCCGCATTGTGGAATGCATTTTAGGGAAAACAGCTAGTATGCTGTAACTGAGCAGGGGTTTTTCATTGGCAGCTCATGTAATTCACTTTAAAAAAATGATTGTCAAAGTCTGTTGCATGCTATTCTTCTAGATCAATGTGATTAGTGCAAATCTTCCACCCAGGCCAAATGCTTACAGATCAGTTCTACAGCAGCTACTTCCAAACTCCTTGCATGAACAGGGAAACAGAGATATCATCTAGTCAGGACAGTACTAAAACTTGTCTGACAACCTATCCATAACCAGCCATTTTTATCTACAAACTAATTTTTAGTTTAAAACCATGAATCAAATTAGGTTTCTGCCATAAGTAATGGAAAATTTTGGAAAACATGACAGTTTACAGGATCATTTATGCTTTTATACAAGCCCCTCCCCAAACTGCTATTAATGGGGAAAAAGGGCTTGCTTGCTTCTTAATACCAAACATATATCCAAACGGGGCTCCCCAAACTAAACGATGGGCCCCGGGGGGGAATTTTGGGGCCATGAGTTCTATAAATGGGCCCCGGGGCTGATAAACAAGCCTAATTGAAGTTACCTGCACTAACGTGCTTAGTAATAATACTAAAAATAATAGTAAACACACAATGCAACATCCGAAATTTAATGACCTGCCTTTGTTTCCCTTTTAAAAAAAAATAATAAATTAAAAATAATAAAATACTTTATGAGACTGAAATAACATTTTTTAAAATTTAAAGACCCCGCCCGTAAAAAATTTTAATGATAAAAATAAAATGAATATTATTATTATGATTATTAATCATTAATGAATGTGCTATAGCACTAGAAATATCATCTGTTCTCTTTTTTAACCAGATACAGCCCATGAACAAGAGAGGCACTGTTTCTTAAAAATAAAACCATGTCATTTTTTTCTAATGCCTTTTAAGGTGGCAGGGGTTCTCCATTGGTAGACAGGTATATAGTGCACTGTGCAAAACTCTTGCCCCTGTGTGCAATTGTATGTACACATTGGCATATGTGCCCTGCCATGAACCCACATGTAAACAAAAATGCAGCACATGCTAATGGAATATGTCAATAACCAATATTACCAACTCAGAAGAACCCTGCCTTTCCACATGGACCCCTGTAATCCATACTGTCAACCTGAAAGGTCCATACAAGCCCTATATGGCTATACATGTCATATTCTGAACATTTAAAGTCCCAGTGTTCTGCATCCATTGCTCCTGCATTCAACCTGCTTCTATATCTGGTAATACAAACCGGATTGTAGCTAGATAGAATTATAGAGGTAGCAGATCTGAGATTGTCAATTAGTAAAGTACATGATGATTTGGAAATGTGCTTTCTGTGGGTTTTACATCGTAAGATGCACAGACAATGCAACCCCCAAAGAGTAATATTACTCAGGTCTACTGCAACTGTAATACTCAGATATAAATCCGGTTAAAACCTCGCCTACAAGCAAAGCCTTCTGCATCTAATCTGTATTCATTCTGGATAAGATTTTCAATTTCAGCACAAACTTTTAACTTCTAGAAAGTTTGAGGACGTAGAGCACAGAGCTGTCGGAGAAGAGAGGCATCAGGCTGCTGGAGCCCAGCATTGGTGGGCACAGGGCAAACACAGTGCCTCCTACTATTACAGTAATGCCACTAACCACTATGCCCATTGCAGCACGTCAATCATGTACTATTATAGCTATGGCAGCAGAGCTTAGTGCACAAGAAGGTGAGCAATGAAGACAAGGAGACCTTACCTGCGATGTCTCCTGAATATTCAGAGCTGTAGAGTAATTCCCAGAAATCCAGAAACAGAGACAAATCCCAAGACTTGTGTAATAGATATAAAACCTCCAGCGCAAGTAGTGATATCCAGAGCAGCGAGTGATATAGTAGATCCCCAGAGATGAGTGAGATCGCCTTCCTAGCAGTGATCCGGGCGCAGGGTAGGAGATGCAGCAGGCGCGGGGCCAGAGTTCAGCACCAGCACAGAAGTGGACAGAGCCTGCACAGTACAAGTGAAGCTCCGGGCACGCCTTCAGCTACACCTCCCCGCCCCAGTGCTCACGTCAGTCCATCTGCTCTCTTCACTCTTCTACATGTGAAAGCCCCCTGCCAGCCAGCACTGAGAGACAATGACAAGTAGGGGGGAGAGGACGGATCTTTCCACTGCTTCTGATTGTAGTGACTGAGCTGCTTCACACTCTCTTCTGTACAGCAAGAATCCAACTGTTGTCTTATCCAGTCCTCTTGCTGCTCTTCAGAGGGTGCCAGTGCAGAATAATACAGAATACAACAGTTGTCTCACTCAGTGCTGGTCTACAGGGAATGTGAATACAGAATACAAGGGTTGTCTTACCCATTACTGGTCTACAGGGAATGTGAATCCAGAGAACAGCACATATTTAACTCAGTGCTGGTCTGCAGGGAATGTGCATACAGAATATGTGGATTGTCTTAGCCAGTGCTGGTGTGAATACAGAATACAACAGTTATCTTACCCAGCGCTGATAATAGTCTACAGGGAATTACAGTACAGAATACAACAGTTGTTTTACCTAGTATGGTGATTGTCTACAGGGAATGTGAATACAGAGTCCAATAGTTATTTAACTCAGTGCTGGTCTACAGGGAATGTGACTACAGAATCCAACTGTTGTCTTATCCAATTCTCTTGCTGCTCTTCAAACAGTGTCAGTGCAGAATAGTACAGAATACAAAAGTTGCATAGGTACTTAGCACCGCTCAATGAAGACATACTAGTATGTCCATCAAGTTCCACCAAGGGTGTGGAGAGATGTGAATGAAGGGAAGGGAATTTTGAAGCTTTGTATTCCCTACTGATGAAGACTTTGGAACTCATAAGGCAAGAACCAATCTGTTCATTTAATTCCTGATCCCAAAGTTGACATAAGACTGGATCCAGATATTTTATGCAGCTACATAAGTATTAATATTATTTAGAAGTATGTTGTCTCAGTGCTGGTCTACAGGGAGTGTGAATACAGAATACAACAGTTGTCTTACCCAGTACTAGTGATGGTCTACAGGGTGTGTGAATACAGAATACAACTGTTGTCTTACCCAGTACTAGTGATGGTCTACAGGGAGTGTGAATACAGAATACAACAGTTGTCTTACCCAGTACTGGTGATGGTCTACAGGGAATGTGAATACAGAATACAGCAGTTGTCCTACCCAGTACTAGTGATGGTCTACAGGGAGTGTGAATACAGAATACAACTGTTGTCTCACCCAGTACTAGTGATGGTCTACAGGGAGTGTGAATACAGAATACAGTAGTTGTTTTACCCAGTACTGGTGATGGTCTACAGGGAATGTGAAAACAGAAAACAACAGTTGTCTTACCCAGTACTGGTGATGGTCTATAGGGAATGTGAATACAGAATACAACAGTTGTCTTACCTGTCTTAACCAGTACTGGCGATGGTCTACAGGGAATGTGACTACAGAATACAACAGTTTTCATACCCAGTACTAGTGCTGGTGTACAGGGAATGTGAATACGGAAAACAGCAGCTGTCTTATGCAATTATCTTGCTTCTCTTCAAACAGTGTCAGTGCAGAATAGTACATAATACAAAAGTTGCATAGTTACATAGTTAGTACCGCTCAATGAAGACATACTATATTTCCATCAAGTTCCACCAAGGGTGTGGAAAGATGTGGATGAAGGGAGGGGTATAGGGAATTTTGAAGCTTTGTGTACCCTACTGATTAAGACTTTGGAACCCATAAGGCAAGAACCAATCTGCCCTAAAGAAATGTTTCATTCCTGATCCCAAAGTTGCCATCAGACTGGATTCAGATGGTTTATGCAGCTACATATGTATTAATATATTTAGAAGTATTTTGTCTCAGTGCTGGTCTATAGGAAATGTGAATACAGAATACAACAGTTGTTATACCTAGTACCGGTGCTGGTCTACAGGGAATGTGAATACAGAATACAACAGTTGTCTTACCCAGTACTGGTGATGGTCTACAGGGAATGTAAATACAGAATACAACAGTTGTCTTACACAGTACTGGTCTAGAGGAAATGTGACTACAGAATAAAGCAGTTGTTTTACCCATTACAGGTGATGGTCTACAGGGAATGTGACTACAGAATACAACAGTTGTCTTACCCAGTACTGGTCTAGAGGAAATGTGAATACAGAATACAGCAGTTGTCTTACCCAGTACTGGTGATGGTCTACAGGGAATGTGAATACAGAATACAACAGTTGTCTTACCCAGTACTGGTGATGGTCTGTAGGAAATGTGAATACAGAATACAACAGTTGTCTTACCCAGTACTGGTGATGGTCTTTAGGTAATGTGAATACAGAATACAACAGTTGTCTTACCCAGTACTGGTGATGGTCTGTAGGGAATGTGAATACAGATTACAACAGTTGTTTAACTCTGTGCTGGTCTACAGGGAATGTGACTACAGAATCTAATTGTTGTCTTATCCAGTCTGCTTATTTCTGTTTAGAGGGTACCAATGGAGAATAGTGTGGAATACAGCAGTTTTCTCATTCAGTGCTGGTCTACAGCATACAGAATACAAGAGTTGTCTTACACAGTACTGGTAATGGTTTACAGGGAATTTGAATACAGTATACAACAGTAGGCATATCCACTGCTGGTTTACAGAGAATGTGAATACAGGATTTAAAGAGGTTGTCTCACTACATTGATTCCTTTAACCTCAGTTTCATTTTGGAATTCTGTGTTAACTGGCTTCTACTGGGTTTACTGGCCTGCCGTGATGAGCTGCTGAGGACACCAGGTCTGTAGCTATAGTGAACAGCACTGGCAGCCTATCAAGAGAGAACGAGCTTTAGCGACCTGAGGAGCTGATGCAGCCCATACAAGAGGGGATATCTAGGAATAGGTAGGACACTGTTAATCAATGTATATTGCAAAGTGAATCATTTTTGCAAGATTTTTAACACAAAAAACATTCCTTGTAGTGAGACAACCCCTTCAACAGTTATTTAACTCAGTACTGGTCTACAAGTAATGTGACCACAGAATACAACAGTTGTCTTCAGAGAACTGGTGATATTCTACATTCAATAACAATATAGAATACAACAGTGGTCTTACCCAGTACTGGTCTACAGAGACTGTACATAGAGAATACAACCATTATCATACTTAGTACTGTTATACAGGGAATGTGAATATAGAGTATAACAGTTGACTTACCTAGTGCTTATATAAAGGGAATAATAATACAGAATACAACAGTTGTCTTACCAGTGCTGGTGATGGTCTACAGTGAATCTGAATACAGAAAATAACCATTATTGTACCTTTTACTGTTGTATAAGGAATGTAAATGCAGAGTATAACAGTTGTCTTACCCAGTACTAGTGATGGTCTTCAGGAAATTACACTATAAAATATAACAGTTGTCTTACTCAATACTAGTCTATAAAGAATGTGAATACAGAATACAATTGTTGTCCTGCCTAATTCTAGTATACAGAGAATGTGAATACAGTATGCAACAGTTGTCTTAACCAGTATTGGTGATGACCTACATCAAATAACATACAACATACAATAGTTCACTTACCTAACAGTGGTGATGGTATAAATGGGAATGTAAAAATAGAGAAGTATAGTTATTTTACCTAGTACTGTTGATGGTCTTCAGGAAATAACAATATAGAGTAAAACAGTTTTCTTACTCATTGCTGGTCTACAGGGAATGTGAATACATATAACATTTATAACAGTTGTCTTTCCCAGTGCTGGTTGTGATCCACAGAGAATAACAAAACAGAATATGACAGTTGTCTTACCTAGTGCTGGGAATAGTACAGTATATAGGGAATGTGAATGCAGAATACAACAGTTGTTTCTGAATGATATGATATGTCTCTATTCATTTGATATATACTTTAATTATGTATCCTGCTATACCTTTGAACATGGTAATTTAAATCTTTCAATAAACAATGTTTTAAAGGATGCAGCAGTTGTCAGGTTGTCTTACACAGTACAATAAACAGGGTGAGTCAGAAGCCCCAGGACACATTCTTATTTCAGAAATGAAAGTAAAAATTACATATCTGAAAACCCCAGCAAGTAATGACTAAGGGGGCTATGTCTGGAACAAGGCTGCGATCTTGAAAGCTGCCATATTGGATCTAGTGCAAGTTATAGGCCCTTACCCATTACATGCTGTGTTATTGAGATATGTAATTTTCCTTTCATTTCTGAAATAAAAGAGTGTCCTGGGACTTTTGACTCACCCTGTACAACATAATGGTTGTGTTACCTTGCATTAGTGATGGTCTACAGTTAATAACAATTAAGGATACAATGGTCGTCTTCCCCTTAGTGATGTTCTATAGGGAAAAACAATATAGAATATAAAAGTTGTCTTACATTGCATTGGTGATGGTCTACATTAAATAGAAATATAGAATATAATGGTTGTCTTACCCAGTACTGATGCTACTGCTACTCTATAGAAAACAACTATACAGGAGATGGGCATGCATTTGGATTAAGCTATTTAAAAGCTTAGGTTACTGAAAATGTGTATGCCATTTGAATGTTACGTTATTATTTCAATCAATGAACATAACGCAAAAGGCTGATATCACATTGAACACATAAAAGCAAGGTGATGTTATACTTACTTTAGCTGTCTCTTAAAACCTTGCTTCTCTCTTAGGCTATGTTCACATTACTATTATGAAGTTCATTCAGTGTGTACACCAGGAAGGCTCTTGATTTTCCTGGTGAATCTGTCCATATGGTTACATGAGCCTGAAAAACACCAAGAGTGTCCTTTTTTACTTTCACTAGCTTGTAAACATCAGTATACCACAACAAAAGCTAAACTAGTGTAGTAGACTGCACTACTGCATTACTTGTTATCCAGTAGAATAAGTACATGTTCAATAGATACCATAAAAACCTATGGAGCATGGATGCCACTGTGTGGTATTTGTCATTAGCCTGTATTAAATGGTGTGACATCACTCACCACATTTGGACAGGTATTAATGGAGTTTCCCTCTGGTCCACGCACTGTTTGCCTTCCTTCCCATACTATAGTCCAATTGCTCTACCCACCAACTCATCTATCATCTCCATTCTAGCATTCTGAGTGCACTCATCATCTTCCTCTTGATCCATTTCCTAGAATGAGGGTAAATGGGTTGAATTGAGCCTGCCAGTTCTGCTGTTAATGCTTATTCCCCCGTTTCTATCTTTACTTCTTTACCTCTGAACATGAAGCATAATCATCAGCCTTCATTCCTTGTACAATCAAGTTGTATCTGCAGCTGCCCATTGTCTATGAGAAACCCACAGCAGCAGTAGCAGAACAGTTGTACATGACAAGTTCTCCATTGACTTGGCAGCTAAAAGACATGAGCTAGGCACGTGGCTGCCAAAAGGAAGGGGCTGCTGTAGAGCGATAGCAGTAGGCAGGTATGTCGACCAGGCAGATGGATGTTTAGGGAACCTCAGATCACTACAGGATGTAAAGGTACTTTCTATAGTCTCCCTGGGAAACCTTAATATTACAGCCTCACATTGGGAATAAATGTATACAGCAACCAGATCCTCTGGGTGACATGCATATGACTCAGCGATCCATTGGACATATACATTGGAAGTCCTCTTGACATATAATTTCAATGCAGACTCAAAAGGTAATATAAATAGAGGCTTATAGTGGTTATGTTTGTAGGGAATTCTTATGTTTCCTCTAAGCCAGTTATAGATGTTTTTTTCTAAGGAATCCTTCTCCAAATCATATAAACCTATACCACAGAGTTCAGCATCTCTCCATTATAACATCCTGCTCTCAGATAGGGCAGCATAAACCATCTGACAGGTTCCCTTTAAAGGGGTTGTATCATTTCATTAAATGGTCTTCAGAATAAGGGGACAGTGAAAACAAACAACTTTGCAATTGGATGTCATTATCTTCTGTTTCTGTAAACACAGTTCCCCAGTGCCAGTCGGATTCCTCCTCCTGTCCTGTGTTTGGCTGATATCTCTACTAATTCACATTCTGTCTGGCCCCCGATCGGATTCACGGGAGCGAGCATTCCTGTCTGTCTCACTCAGAGTAAGGGACCAGCAGGAATTTCACTCTGCAGAGCCAGAAGAAACACAATAACACTGCGGGGCTTCTACAGTACAATCATAAAACAGCAGAAATGTGACTTGATCCCTGCTTCTCTCACTCAGATTAAGGGGCCGTAGCAATTTCACTCAGCACACCCTGCAGAACCACACTGCAGCTGATTCTACAATCAGAAAACAGCAACATTGTGCCATGGTGCCTAACTCTCCTGCATATAAGGGAGATCTGTGCCATTCATAGGAACACTGGATTCCACTGTAACAAACCTCCAGCTGAGAGAGGAGAAGAGATCATAGAAGACTGTCTAGATTGAATGTAGGTATGTGGTATTTAAACAGCTCTTACAAAATAAGACTGCAGGGAGAGGAACAGTGAGATGTGGATTTAGACAGAGATGGGGGGAGAACAACACTCAGGAGCCAGCATGAACAATGAAGGGGGGGATGATGTCATCACCCTTCAGTTACGAAACACCCAGCTGGGAGGGGAAGAAACGCCCCTGGATTTGTAGAGCTGAGAAATTGAAAATACTTTGAAACACACGAACTGAAGAAGCGATATATCCCCTTTAAGTTTAACAAATCTCTCTCTCTGTGCCCTTACTATAAATATTCACATAACACAGGCATACTTTACTAAGGCATTTTATCTATGCCGTCAAATCCTTTTCAATGAGTACTTATAACTCTGTAGACTTTTTTTATATTCATCAATTTAATATACATATTATCAAATATTAGACATGCGTTGTTACACTTTATGATACAAAGTTTTTAAGGATAACCTGTGATTGATAGACAGTCCTCTGACTTAAGCCCTTTTCTTACAAAGTCACAGAGTCCTTTTTACGAGCTGAGAGTTCGTGGCCAGCTTCTACTTCTAGTTCTCCTCTCCAGACCTGCGACATTTCGGAGGACACACCTCTTTTGCCAAGCATGTCGGGAGTGCACTCCTGTTGCTTTTAAACATACTTAATAATACATGAGTGAAAGCTGGCCATGAAATCTCAGCTTGTAAAAGGAAAATGTTGTAAGAAACATGTTGAAGACGAGGACTGTCTATCAATCACAGGTTATCTTTAAAAACTTTGTATCATAAAGTGACACAACGCATGTCTAATATTTGATACTATGTATATTAAATTGGTGACTATAAAAGAGAAGTCTATGGAGTTAAGTACTCATTGAAAATGATTTGATGGCATATATAACTAGTTATGTCCCTTTAAGATTAACCATGGATTGTTAACACTTTGAATTTAGAAGTGTTTCATAGATTAAATTATGACTTTATGTGGTTCTAAATATTTGAACAAAGTCTTCACTTTCAGGACCATCAAACACGACAAATAAAACTTTATGGGGGACGTGTATGAAAACTGGCTTGGTCTTAGACTTTCTTTGTTGCCCATAGCAACCAATCAGAGCACCCGTTTCATTTTTTCAGAGCTCTAAATTAAGTGAAATAGGTGCTCTGATTGGTTGCTATGGGCAACAAGAAAAGTCTTAGACCAAGTCAGTTTTCATACATGTGGCCCTATGTGACTATCATTTGGATATCAAACAAAATGGAGTGTAAGACCTGTCATATAAAGCACAAGCATAGATAGTAATTCTCTAATATTAACTAATGCTTTCTGGATCTTAAAATAAATGGCCATCATTTAACTCTCTGAGGCTAGCAGCATACTACATAATGGGCGACATGTCCCATTAGGGCTACACCATTTTTTGGGTGTATTTTGCACCAAAAAACTGTTGACACCATATTCTCTATATAAATGAACTGTTGAACACCAAAACTAGGTGCCTTTGACACTTCTGAATGCGCTTAAAGTAGGTGCATCAAATATGCTAGCAATGATATGCTATGCGACTTTTTTTGGTATACGCCTAAATTAGGCGCATTAAATATGCTATACAAGGCATACCACATGCCAGATTTTTGACAGGTTTTTTATTCAGGCGCATTATACACTCATTTATTGCGCCTAAAAACAGGCATGGAAACACCTCTTTTCTGACACGTCGCCCAATGATTTTTTATAGAATTTACTGTACTTATTTGGAAAAAAATGGTGTTGGGGAGGAGGGGGTCTTTCAGCAACATTTTCTTTAGGACATATGAACACTTATTGATCTACTGCTTCTATAGTTCATACACATTGTTAAGTTTTTATACATGACCTTCTTGTTAAGGATATTTCTAGAGTACCTATTTGGCTATTCCATTTTGACTTTTATCAATTATCCTGTCTAATTACTGGGACCTCACCACTAAAACCCTAAACAATCACAAAAACAGGGTTTCTGGGCCCCCATCCTTCCTCCCTGCTTTATCAGTGTGAGGAGAAGTTTGAGGTGGCGGTAGGGCATGTGTACTACTTCTCTATTCTAAACCTATGAGACTTACAAAAATAGTAAAGCACTGTAATCAGTTTCTCTTTATCAGTCCCTTAGCCTATGAATTAAGCTGTGGTTTGCATGCCTGACCACCTCTCCATTCAAACTCTTACTCACTGCAATAGAGCATGGGATCATGGGATCTCTAATTTTGCAATTGTTGAGTATCTCTATGCTGGGATCCCCGGCAATGATGATTTTGATTACAGGATGCCCCTTTATGTTATGACATTCCCCAAGCTAATCCAGAACTTTGATTTGCCTCAACCACCACCAATAAGATTTAGTCCTAGAAATATGTCTGTCAATGTTTAATTTATGAATTAGTATGTTCCATCCCAATCAAAAGAGATACTTAACTATAACTTACACATAATAGCTCAATAACAGGTCAATGGGGCAAGGAATTGCTTTATTCAAATTCTGGTATAATAATTAATAGCATTAATTATATGCTGCTTGTTGTATTAAAATACATGATGCAACTTCAGATGATGAAAGGTGTATTCTCACAGCTATGTGTTACATCTATATGTTTCTCTTCAGAGACAAGAATGGATCAGAAGAAAGCCGTTGTTTAGGCTTAGCTTTCTTATCCTTTCATGGAAAAAAAAAACTCTGGTTTTAGCCAGAAGTATATAGATATAATACAAACCAAAAATAAATGTGTGCTATTAAAGAAAAAAATATAATAGAGATTGCTACACCTAGCTCAGTGTCAAGTACCCTAAAGCTTCATTTCTGAGCTGTGCTGACAAAAGTGAGTTAACCCCTCAAATTTTTGTAAAAATTTTCATGGAACAACACTGAAGATGTGACATTATGATATAAATGTGATGTGCCCTCAAAATAACTTAACACCCAGCCATCAATAACCAATTGGCAACAAAAGTGAGTACATCCCTAAGTGAAAATAGACATATTGTGGCAAATTTGCACTTTACCCTCCACAGTGTAATGTAACTCATTAGTGTTACAAGGTCTCAGGTGTGAATGAGGAGCAGGTGTGTTAAATTTTGTGTTATGGATCTCACACTTTTTTATGCTAGTCACCAGAAGTTCAGTATGGCACCTCATGGCAAAAAACTGTATGAGGACCTGAAAATAAAGAACTGTTACTCTACATAGGCCTAGGCTATAAGAAGATTGCTAACATTCTGAAACTGAGCTGCAGCGGTTTAACAAGATAAGTTCTGCTCAGAAAAAGCATCGCCATGGTCAACAAAAAAGTTTAGTGCATGTGCTCGGTGTCATATTCAGAGATTGTCCTTCCAAAATAGATGTGTATGAGTGTTGTCAGCATTGCTGCAGAGGTTAAAGGGATGGTGGTTCAGACTTTTAGTGCTTTGTCTATAAGCCACACATTGCATAATATTGGTCTGCATGGCTGTCATCCCAGAAAGTAGCCTATTCTAACGGTGACACACAAGAAAGCCTGCAAATAGTTTGCTGAAGATAAGCAGACTAAGGACATGGTTTACTGGAACCATGTCTTGTGGCCCGATGAGACCAAGATAAACGGATTTGGTTCAGATGATGTCAAGTTTGTGTGGCAGCAACTAGGTGAGGAGTACAACGACAAGTGTGTCTTGCCTACTGTACAGTCAAGCATGATGGTGGGAATGTCGTTGTCTGGAGCTGCATGAGTGCTGCTGTCTGTGGAGAGCTACAGTTCATTGAGGGAACCATGAATGCCAACATGTATTGTGACATACTGAAGCAGAGCATGATCTCCACCCCTCAGAAACTGAGCCACAAGGCGGTATTCCAACATGATAACGATCTCAAACACCCCTCCAAGATGACCACTGCCTTGCTAAAGAAAATTAGGGTAAAGGCCAAGCATGTCTCCAAACACAAAGCCCATTGAGCATCTGTGGAGCATCCTCAAATGGAAGGTGGAAGAGCGCAATGTCTCTGATGGTCTTTAACTTCCATAAGCTCCATGATGTCATCATAGAGGAGTAGGAGAGGGTTCCAATGGCTAGAACCTGTGAAGCTTTACTGAATTCCATGACCAAGGGGATAAATAATCACAGGCTTTACCATACTTGAGCTGTTTCTGTCTGTTCCACTTTCAAATCCAGGGGTGAGTCCCTCCTGCCAATAGGCAAGTCTCTCTTCATTGAAGAGTTGTGAAATCATAATTCTGTGTGAGCAGTGGAAGGGAGAGGATGTCACAGCTCTGCAGACCTCCTACAATGTTCAGTTCTCATGCCTGCAGAGCTGTCAGTTCCCTCCCAGGCTGCACAAACTCCTAACTAGAACATCTGTATTTGTGTAAACAGTTATACATACAGCCTTAAATGATGAAACAAATGTGAGAAAGGCACGCTGCCCCCCCCACCCTATTTGTTATCAGGCAGGAGGTAGAGCACACTGTATAAGACTGTGTTATATGGGTGATGGGAGCAGACTGTATAAGGCTGTGGTTTATGAGGGGAGAGTGAATCTAGCAGCTAGAGACTGAGTAAGTGCCCAGATCCTTTACATAGAGCTACTACTGGGAGATGAGCATAGAGAGGAGCTGAGACAGCCTTTACTGTACAGACACAGCCATCACAGGCAGCTCATCTCACTTTCATTTTCCACAGCTCAGAGGGGAGTAAGCACAGAGTGCAGGCAGCCAACCACAGAACGGGGGTGGGGGGTGTCCCACCCAGGGGGTGTGTCCCAACAGATTGAATGAAATAACAGTCCGCTAATCACAGAAAACTGGGAAAGGTCCGACTACTTGCTGCAGAAATAGCTATAGATGCACAGATTAGCTTATATCTGTTATACTAAGTGATTTAGGTAATGCAAACCAATTGCAAAAGTGTTTATTTTTACTGTTCCCATCATTACAGATATGATCTTTGTAGCGAGAAAAGCCCTTTAAGTCAGTGCTGGAAAATAATGATGGCCACACAAAATATTGCCACTTTGGGCACAATCTGTCCATTTTCCCTTAAGGGTGTACTCACTTTTGTTGCCAGCAGCTTAGACATTCGATGACTGTGTATGTGTTATTTTGAGGGTACACCAAATTTACACTGTCAAACAAGCTTTACACTGACTACTTTACATTGTGTCAAAGTGTCATATCTTCAGTGTTGCCCCATGAAAAGATATAATACAATATTTACAAAAATGTGAGGATACTCACATACTTTTAATATACTGTATATGTACATGGGTGTAACTATAACCATAGGAGACATAGCAGCTGCTATGGGACCTAGAGTATGAAGGGGCCCAGTCAGGTCCCAGACCATTGTTCCTTTTTGTAGAGAACAGGAAGTTGGTGGCTTTCTGCTCTCCAGCATTCTATGTGGGTTCTCTGATATATGGTGGTATTATTTATACCTTTAATTATTGCTGCTTATACTGCTATTTTGGTTTATGGTCATTTCTTTTTGCTATGGGGCTCTATAAATTCTAGTTACACTCCTGTATATGTATTCGACTTATACACAGAAGTATACATTTTTATAACAATATATAGTCTAGAGCTGTTTAAATGGGTGCTCCTGCAGTTGAATGTTCAGTATTGATATCTGAGAAGCCATTTCTGTCCAGGAGTGAATGACTACAAGGTTTCTTAAAAAGATGGCTGGCAGAATAAGTTTACACAGTACAATTAAAACTCTATGTGACTTGTTATGTATTAAACAAAACAGAGTGTAAGAGCCGACATATAAAGCTCCCTCCCAACACACACAAACACATATCCTTGTGAAAAGTAACAAGTAGGAGTGATGTAGCAGATGAGCTGTACCAGTATTTGTTTTTAATTTCTCTAGTTTAAGGCTTGGTATGGTATTTTTTCTCTAATACTGTATAAATACTATATAAACCTATGTACTGAAATGAGAGGAGATCAATGACATAAGACAACGACCATGGGCAAGAGTAGCCCTGTTTATGGTGGGAAAGAAACTAAATTGTTAAAATGATGTAAGTATGACTTTAATATAGAATACAGTTCAAAACAAAGACTGCTAAATTTAGAAGTCACACAAAGGAAATAAATACTATTTTACATCTAAAGTGTGCTGTTACTAACAGCATATAGTACTACACAGTCAATTACATTATCATGACCAGGGTAACCACTGTCTGCAGCACAGGCAGCAATTAGAAAGGTCAGGAGTGACTCAATAAGGTTCTGGTAGTTTGTTCCAAGTATCTGAGCCGTGCTGACTGCATAGCACAGCAGCTGGGACATCAGTATCAGACTGGGGTGCCTAAGTCCCATCGGTGGAGTTCATACTGGGGCCCACCATTGGAGTTGATTTTGGTTCCCCACCCTACACTACATGTCTCTTATACTCTTTCTTTTGCTTTTTGCCTCTGTTTCTCTGCCTTTCTACCTGTACTGAGGATGTATATGCAGTTGAAAAGCAACTTCAGGTCTGCCATGTTCTGAGGCCCACCAGAGATTTCCCATTTGGACCAGTCCAAACCTGAGGAGGATTCATGGAGCAAACACTAAGACCAAGGTGGGTGCAGAATTAGAGAGCCCAGTTAGTACTTGGAGGTCTTGGTAATGCTTTTTTAAACAATATTGGGCAATTCTAGTTGTTTGTCACATTGCATTGTATTGGTGAAAGATCCCAGGCACCCCAGGAAAGACATTCAGCATGTACATGATTGGTAAGAATGGATTCATACCCATAGTAGTTGAGAGTCTCTTCCATATAGATAATTGGGCCCAGAGAGTGCCACACAGGGGTAACTACAGGGGTAGCAGAGGAAGCAGTTGCTACGGGGCCCGGTGGCTTGGGGGGCCCCGCGGCAGCTACTATCACCTCTGCTACCCCGGAGATGCCGCTCCTGGGCCCGCCGGCAGTGAACACAACAGTTCACTGCGGCGGGTGCAGAGCTGCGGGGCCGGTCTGTGAGGCAAGGGGGGAGGGGTGGGGGGTGCCGCTGGCAGGCTCCGCCCCTTTGCTTCACAGAGGCTCTCTCTTAATTGTATGCACGTCCGTGCGACGAGCATACAATTAAGATGAACGGCGGGGCAGGGAGAGCAGTGCGCTCCCTGCCCCTGCCGTACATCGCTCAGCAGGCGGCGCGGCGGAAGTGACGTCATCACGCCGCCTGCCGAGCTTCCTGTCCTCAGCACCACGCCTAAAGCAGCAGGCTTGGGGCCAGGAGCGGTCGGAGTCGCCGGGGGAGCGCGGGGGCCAGGTAAGTAATGAACTACGGGGGGGCCCTAAAGGGGAAGGGGGGACTATACCTACAGGGGGGGGAGAAGTATACCTACAGGGGGCTCTAAAGGAAGGGGGGGGAGCACTATACCTACAGGGGGCTCTAAAGGGGGGGACTATACCTACAGGGGGCTCTAAAGGGGGGGGAACTATACCTACAGGGGGGCTCTAAAGGGGGGGGGGAGAACTATACCTACAGGGGGCTCTAAAGGGGGGGGGGGGGAGAACTATACCTACCGGGGGGCTCTAAAGGGGGGGGGGGAGAACTATGCCTATATGGAGACCTAATGCTGGGGGGGGGGGGAGAAATATGCTTACAGGGGGCCCTCAAGGGGGGGGGAGAGAACTATGCCTACAGGGACTCTAATCTACAGGGGGGACTACTCTGCCTACAGGGGGTCGCTAATCTACAGGGGGGACTATTCTGCCTACAAGGGGGCTCTAATCTACAGGGGGGAGGGACTATACTGACAACAAGTGGGCTCTAATCTACAGGGGGGGGAACTATTCTGCCTACAAGGGGGCTCTAATCTACAGGGGGGGACTATTCTGCCTACAAGGGGGATCTAATCTACATGGAGGACTATTCTGCCTACAAGGGGGCCCTAATCTACATGGGGGGGCTTTTCTGCCTACAATGGGGCACTAATCTACAGAGGGCCCTATTCTACCTACAGGGGTGGCCTAAGCTACAGGGGGCCCCCATTTTACCTACATAGGAACCCTAAGCTACTGCCCGGGGGCCCGAATCTGCCTACATCTCCCCAAGCTACCTAGCTACTGCCCAGTGGGTGCTAAGCTACCTAGCTACCGCCTGGAGGCCCCGTTGTACCTACATACCGACTGGGGGAGCCCCATAATTACCATGGAGTAATTCTTACCATATGGGCCATTATAAATGGGGAGTTTGTATATGAGGGGAGGGGGCACTGACTTGGGAAAATGATTTAAAAAAGTGACGAGTCTCAGGTATTTGTGTTGTAAATTCTACAGGGACGAGTGGTGGACGGAGCAAGTCATCATGGAGGTCTGGACCGAATAGAGAAGAAAAGAGAAAGTGAACGACTCAACAGACAAGACGTCACCTGTGAGGCCCTAAATGTAAGTAAACTATTTGCAAAGCACCTGTATATCTGATATCTACCACTATATGGTCACTGTATGGAGGTAATATACAGTCTGCAGAGCCTGTGTACACGAGTATATACCACTATATGTTCACTATATGGCGGGATTATTGGTCTTTGTGTACTGATCAGTAATAGGGTAGGGGTATTATTCAGTCACTTTGTGGTCATGTTCTGGCGGTATAATCAGGTTCCTATGTAATAGGGTTATTAGTAATGTTGGTCTTGGTATAGTGGATTTGTTTGGTAGCAGTATGATGGTGATATGTATGGTGAGATATTTACCCTTTGTATTATCTACATTATCTAACAGCATGTCCTGGTAAATGTTCGTGGTCAGGGAGGTGGGCGGGAGGTAGGGGGCCCCATCCAAAAGTTTGCTTTGGGGCCCTAGCTTCTCTAGTTACGCCCCTGATGCCACATAAACATTCCTCAGACCGTAATGCTGCCACCCCTATTGTGTGTTCTTCCAGCAATGGCTGCAGGCTGTTTGTTGTCTGATGTATCTTGCCTGACAAGACAATGTCCAACTGTCCTCTATGGCAAGAAACATGACTTGTCAGAGAATGCACACCTTTTGCAATCAGCGGAGGTCCAATTCAGATATTGTTTTGAAAATTGAAACCTTTTCTGCAGATAAAACTTAATTAGCAAAGATGCAGTGACCATCTGTCTGCTTTGAAATTCCATAGCTAGTAGTATTTGATAGCCCCCTTTTTAATTTAAGTGGTGATCTGCACCCTTGTAGTGTGTCAGTCCACTCTCATGCACCTTCATAGCAGACGATCACCTCTCATATCATTGGCACATGGAGCTCCGCAGTTTACACATGACTTATTTGCAATTGTGCCATTTATCCATTCATGAACACTTTCACCACAGCCATATGCGAATAGTTCACAAACTGAAATACTGCTGCCCTTGAACAGAAAGCCAATAATCATCCTGTTTTGCAACTCTGATAAATCTTCCCTTTTACCCATGACAGTCTATTGCACACCTTATATACTCACAAAGCCAGCTCACCACACGTAACTTCCTTCATGAGCTACCCACTGCCCAGGTAGGAAGTGGTCATTATAGTGTATTTTGACTATGTTTAATTTTATGATACACTTCTGAACTAAATATGCCTTTTGCAAATTTCATTTAGTGTTTGGTGGTGCTATATACCTTCTGCATTCACATGCTTAGGCGAGGGCAGCTCCATTTTTCTTTGTTGTACATTGGGCCACGTTTATGAAAATTAAGTGTAAGACTATCCTTCTTGCCTGTCACACCAATCAGACCTTAGCTTTCATTTTTCCAGAGCAGTATATGAAATAAAATTTGAGCACTGATTGGTTGCTCTGGGCAATAAGGACAGTCTGACACTTAGACAGTTTTCAAAAATTATGCCTATTGTGTATAAAGTACATGAACCTTAAACTAGAAAATCATGTACAGCTTCCAGGAGCTCTTTCTGATTGTTATATGTAAGGACTTGCATCAATATTAGTTTTCTGGTGTTTTTTTTCAATATCCATTTTGCATGTTGGGTTAGCTTTTCAGGGCTTCAGAACTAATTACTAGTTTTCAACATGCAATGATTGTCCTCCAATCAATTAATATTATAAGCTGGGGGGCGACTCAAAAATGTGCAAGCAACCTTTAATGTAATCTTTTTACATAAAGTGTGATCTGAGTACTCTGTAAATAAGTAAGCAAGTCTTAAAAATGGTTTCAATAAATAGGCTTAAAATACCTATTGCAAGCTCTTTGGTGTAAGATAGTGTGGATATAGACTTATCATTGTAAACAGTAACAAGTAGAGATGATGTGGCAGATGAGCTATAACAGTATTTGTTCTTTATTCCTTCCAGTTGACATGAATTGCAATTTTAGTAGAATTTACATTAATTAATTATTTTTTTATTTTTTATTAGGAATACACAGTGATGGCTTCTCATGAAGTTGTAAGCTCCGTCCCCATAATCGCCAATAATCAGGCTAAGGTGCTTGTTGGGGCATTATTACTAGAATAAGGCCGAACAGTACCAGGACCAATCACATTTATATTATTTGCGTGAAAAAAAAAAACATTATTGGGGGTAATAAGTATTGCTTAGTGGTGTGCTCAGGGGTAGGAGTCACACCAGTTAAATATTAACAGTTTTTCCTAAAGTTAAGCCATCAATGTCTATTTTTAGAAAATCCTTTCAAAGTATATGTCCACTGTTTCACTGTGTACATTTAAAATAAAAAGCTGAGTAACTGTGCAATACTTTGGGGAGATATAAATATTTCCCGTAAAAATTTTCCCAAAAAATTTTTTTACAATGTGCCACATTTATCATAGTGTTGATAAATATGATGCAGGTTAGAACCATTTTTAAGTTGGCTAACTGTATGTCACTAACTACCCAAAAATTCTGGTGTTTAATTTCTTAAGCATGGCATTGCAAGCTAAGCCACACCCCTTTTGTTATATCACAATCCTTTTACCAAGACCATGCCCTTTTTGTCAGACAAGGCACAGACATTTTTAGAAAAACACATCACAGATGTGGTATAAAGCAGGTAAGTCCTTATTTTTGGCATAAATTGTGCCAACATTCTGGCCCAACTGCCTTTATAAATGTGCCCCATTGTATTAACTGCCTTTATAAATGTGCCCCATTGTATTACTTATATTGTACTGATCTTGTTTGAAAACATTGCTATACTTTTGATCTGCAATTACAATTAATTAGTAAAACTGATTTTCTAATCGAAATGTGAGGAGAAAGAGCTCAATTAGGTTTCTCTCAGTCAAGTACTCTGATAACAGCCATACGTTATTTATAAATTCCATCATCTGCATAAATGTCTTTGTATGTGTAGAAAATAATTTTCCCTTGCAATCCTGTCAGTTGAGCAATGATGAGAATTTCTCCACCCTGTGGTCTGATAGCACAGATGGAATTTTTAATGAGGTGAATATTTTATAAATAAGACCCTGTAACTCCACCCCTCTGTGTTATTTTCTGTCCTATGGGATGTAGGACAGGTGGTGTACAGACTGTCTAAGATAAGTATCTCTAAACCTTTTCTTTCACAGTGCCCACATACCCCTGACGGGAAACCCCCGGGTTTTCCCCTGGCCCCCATGTCAGAACTCAGAATTTATCTGGAAAACCCCCCAATGTAAAAAGTTCTGAAAACCTCCTGTTATATATTTCTGGCATTTAAAGGGGACTCAAAGCCTGGAAAATTATTCCCTAAATTTTTGCCTTTTGCCTACACAGCTGAAAACTTAGTTGCCCATCCTTTTTTGGGGGGTTCACAAGGCTAAGCTCCCATTCTCCCCTCCTTTGCAAAAAAAAAATTTAACCAAGTCTTAAATTTCTTGAAACTTCCTTTTTAAAGGGTTCTATTCTGAAACATTTCAATATGTTCTTCCCTAGGGATATTGTTCAAAACCCCCCATAATTGTGCTGCTGACAGTGACACTAGCAAAGCTAATGAATTATAATGTAAATCTTATTTTTTTCATAGTCCTGCAAGCATAGTCCTGTCTATGTTAAACAGTCTGTACTTCATAAATTACACAAGGGGATGGATTCTTGGGTTCCAATTTTTTGGATATCTGTTTTTTTTTTTAAATCTCATCCGTCCTATAAGGCCACAGGGTGAAGAAATCCCCATGATTCTGCTGCTGACAGGTTTAAGGGAAGACAGATTTATGTTCTAAACCATAACCTTTGTGATAAAACAGTGAATCTAACCCTCAAAACATGTAATTCAATTACCTATCAATATTTATATGTTCTTTCTCTGTGGAAAACAGTTTAGTTAGTAGCATGAAATGATACTGCATATTCAGATTTTATTACTGAATCCTCAGACACAATTTTGCCTTAAGCAAATTAATGTTCTTTCTATATTATAAGTATGATCCTGAGAAATGTTATGACATTTTTTATAATAAAAGTCTGCATATATGCCTGTTTAATGTGTCATCTAGAGATGGCTCAAACCTTTCTTCACTGCTACTGCGTTCATGTTCAATAAATTTTATATAAAATAATATAAAATGAGCACTTTGAAAACGTAAAACTTTAACAAGGGTTTTTTTTACTGAAAAGGGGTTTTTCACCCCAAAAATTAGATTTTTCCATGCAGAAAAATCTAATGTGTGAATCCATGCCTAAAATTTACATCTTTCTGCACAGATTTTAGACCACTACTTTATAAGGTGGACGTGAATTTCACCACCGTATTTATTGTGGACAAGTTCCAATTCATCAGGGCTGACCTATGTCTTGACTACACCAATCTTTTTTAGGTTTAAAAAAAAATCTGCACTATAGCCACGGGAATTGTACATGGATTTCAGCTGGATTTTGATGTAGAATTCAGTACTATAATAGTCCATGTCAAATGTATCTTGTGAATACCCTAACTAGAGCTGGTAGACTTAAAAGAATCAATAAAAAAAACAATAGTAAAAAATTTTTAAGCTTTTGGGGGGAAAAGTTAAAAAAAAAAAAACAATTGAATATTTTAAAAAAAAAACCAAAAAATTTGAAAAAAACAAAAAAAAAAATAAAAACCTTTAAAAAGTCCCCTTTTTAATAGTTTAAAAATGCATAGACAGATGTAAGATGGCTTAAAACTTTCTGATCTTGATAATACATAATAATTATAGTGTCATTTAAAATATTATAGACTCATACAAATCATGCTATAGTGGGAGGCTATGGTCAGGAGATCGATCCTTTATAGTCACTCTACATTTTCAAAACAAAAATGATGAAGATATCTAAGTTAAACCATTAATCACTTTACATGGAATGCAAGGTCTTGAAAGTGAAATTATTTTGAAAATTTCTTAAACATAATCCTCCCTCATTTTGGTGATTACATTTCTCTTCACAAAAAAAAAACAAAAAAAAAACCTTTAAGCTCAAATCCAGTCCTTTCTGTATCATAATCCCTTTTTCTGATGTTTTTGTTTGCTAGAGAGCTTTAGTGACATCTACTGACAAGATGAAGGTATATTACATAGAAAGTAAAAAAAACTACTCCATGCAATTAATAATGGAGTACTCATAACTGCAAAATCTTCAAAAAGATTCCCTTATTAATCACCCCAATAAACAAAATTTTTATTTTTAATATACACATTACAAAATTAGGGAAATTTTGGCTTTTGTTTGACATTTTAGGATGAACATAAAATTTCTTGAATTTTATTTTAAATGAACTAAAAGAGACCATCTCTTAACTTTACAATGCACGTGTCCAACTGTTCAATGTTTAAGAACTTTTGCTCAAAATGCATTTCTAACAAGGGCTTTTTGGGAAATTCCAACAGGGTTTGACCTTTAAAAACCCCAAAAAATTTAGGGATCAGATGGAATTGGGATTTTAACATCCCCCTATCATGCTTTCACTTTTTGACATCATGAGACCAAACAACATCTTCAATTGATCAAGGCTTTAAGCAGAAGATCTCAGACCGGGAAAAGGGCCCCTAACTTTGAGTTCACAAGTGTCATCGCAGGTTGCCAAAGAGATACAGAGAGACTGGAAGAGCCACAAAAAGGCAAAAAGTTGACGCCTTTTGCAGGGCCGTTCCTAGGCAAAATTGCACTCAGGGCAAGGTGAAGAAATTTCGTCCTCCCCCCGTAACATAAGCGACCAGCACACCATTAAACCAAAAAAAAAATATACAAAAACTTTAAACAATGTGCTAGTATAAACTACTAAATAATAGTCAACGTTACCAAATAACACCGCTACACCAACCCGAATCCCAAGACCACAAGACACATTCACCACACACAGTGACCGAATAATAAAACCATACCATGACCACATATCACCAGCACATTGTGACCGAATAATACAAACTGACCATTACTGAGTATAAACCATTATACTACAACCAATATTATCAGCATACAGTGACCATACAGAGATGGATACAGAGATCCATACAGAGATGGATACCAGCTGTACACAGGCTCTACAGACATATAAATGATTACAATTAAGTTATATCTAGTGACTCACAGGAGATGTCTCTGAAGAGTTGGTCTCTTTCTCTTCTTCTTCTTCTCCATCTGTCCTAGGCCGCCATGACGACTACTCCCGACTCTTCACTGTAAAATTTACAAAACAAACTTAGACTCCTTACTTTATCAGCACTTCTCTACCAATTCCTATCTCTATACAAACTCCCCATCTATAGCACCTCATATGGTAGCCATGTAGTAGCCCCTGTAGCCAGGTAGTAGCCCCCTATAGCCAGGTGATGCCCTTCTGTAGCCAGTAGATACACCCTGTAGCCAGGTGATGTCCCCCTGTAGCCAGCTAGTAGCCCCCCTGTAGCCGGGTAGTGTCCCCCCGGTAGCCAGGGGATGCTCCGCTGGAGCCAGGGGTCGCTCCCCTGTAGCCAGTAGATGCCCCCCTGTAACCAGGTGATGCCCCTGTAGCCAGTTGATGCCCCCCTTGTAGCCATTTGATGCCCCCCTTGTAGCCATTTGTTGCTCCCCTTGGAGCCAGTTGATGCCCCCCTTGTAGCCAGTAGATGCCCCCTTGTAGCCAGTAGATGCCCACCTTGTAGCCAGTAGATGCCCCCTGTAGCCAGTAGATGCCCCCTGTAGTCAGTAGATGCCCCCCTGTAGCCAGTTGATGACCCCCTGTTGCCAGTAGAGGCCCCCTGTAGCCAGTACATGCGCCTTTGTAGCCAGTAGATACCATCCTTGTAGCCAGTAGATACATCTGTAGCCAGTAGATGCCCCCTTTATACCCAGTAGAATCCCCTGTAGCCAGTAGATACCCCCCTTGTAGCCAGTAGATGCCCCTGTAGCCAGTAGATGCCCCCTTGTAGCCAGTAGATGCCTCCCTTGTAGACAGAAGATGCCCTTATAGCTAATTATAAAATAAAAAAAAGTACTCACCTCGGTCCGCGTGTCCCGGTCCGGAGCTGCTGAGCGGTGTAAGCAGTGTGCTGACCGAGGAGACCCAGCGTCGCAGGGGGCGTGGTAAAAGCCGTGCGCCCCCTGCGACGCTGATACATACAGGAGAGAAGGCAGGGCGGTAACGATCTGTCCTGCCCCCACCCTGTACCGGCTGCTGACTCTGCCCGACTGTTATAAAACAGGGGCTATCCTCCGTGCGGAGCCTCTGCGCACCGGGTGATCGCCTGCCTCGCCTGCCCCTAGGAACAGCCCTGGCCTTTTGATTTTATTATACACCGATGACCACTTCATTGTAAACACTGCCCTGCGGAACCAGATGATGAATGCACGACAACTCCAGTCACGTTTAAGGCAGGTGTGAGGCAATCTAGTGTTACATAAGAACATTCACAACCATTTACATCAGCATGGTCTGCGTACTAGATGACCTGACCACACCTCTGGACACAGAAGCATCTACGCTGGATGAGGCACCAGTGGTCCTCAGTGCTGTTTAGTGATCAAAGTAGATTCATGCTGAGCAGAATTGATGGCCGCCAACAATGCCGGAGACTTAAAAAAGTGCTACAAAGCCATGCAATCCATTCAGGTTCCCTTGCTGGTCATCTAGCACACAGATCACACTGGTATAAACGGTTATGAATGGTCTGACATGATATTTGGTTGCCTCTCTCCTCCATTAAACGTACCAGAAATTGTGTGGTAATCATCATCCAGTTGTGTCGGGCATTGCTGACAATGAAGCGATCATCATCAGTGTGTATGTACCAAAAGGGGACTTCTTTCCCTTTTTTTGATTTTTCCCAGTCTCTCTATATCTCTTTTGCAACTGCTGGTACCTCGTGAGACTCAAAAGCTCATTGCCATTTCTGATACCACCTGCAATGGGATGTACTTTATCAATTGTAAGGTTTTGTCTTAGTCCCAGATTCAAAATGTAACACCCTTATGAGGAGGACGGTTTAAAAATCGCAATTCAAATTGATCCCCTACATTTTTTGGGTACTCAGGACAAACACCTTTGTGAATTTTGCTATTAAGCTCCTTGTTAGAGGTCAGCAAGTTGCGCACAAAGTACTGAAACACGGAACAGTTGGACATGTGCATTCTAAAAGTAAGAGATGGTCTCATTTACTTAATCTAAAAAAAAATTCAAGAAAATTTATATTTATTCTGAAATTTCAGCCAAAATCCAAATATCCCTAACTTTTTGTGCGTCGTGTATATGTCACTATACAAAAAATTGTATAAAAAAAGTTGTACCTATTTAGTAATAAGAGAGATTCTGAAATATAGTAGTGGTTAATTTATTTCCCTACAAAGGATTGTAAATCAGTCATATTAAGTAAGGTGATACACAATTTGATTGATACACTAGATCGTAAAGTACTCACCTTGCAGCTCTCCTGCACTGCAACTAAATATCAGCCCCTCCAGAAAGTCATGTTTAATTGCTAATGGCAGAAGGACACCTTCTTCACAAGTCAGACACATGTTTGCTGGGTCTGACTGCAACAAAAAATGTCAGGCATGGTGACTTATTAAAAGGGTACTAATCCTGCCCTGCCTTACCTGCTAATTGAGATTAATTTCCTGTTCAGGAAATCTTGATTACTAATTGACACTGACTTAGACCTTTGCTTTGTTCCTGGCTATCAGGGCGAGGACGACAGATAGGCAAAGGTAGGTTACTGCCTTGAGCTCCACTACACTAAAAGCAGAAAGGGGGAGCAATGAGTTTTTGGGTGGGAATGAATTTTCCATAGGGGGCACTAATCCTTTTTTTGCCTGGGCAAAAGAAAACCTTCCACAAACATGATTCCCCTTTTGGGCAAAAAAAGGGATTCGATAGGGAAAGTTCATTCCCTCTTTGGGGGTTGTGGTGAAGGATAGGGAAATTCTAAAGACTCTGCACCGGGTTTAGCATGAAAAATTTAGTTTTTACAGGTTTTCTAACCACAATTAAAAGTTTTTAAAACATTAGGTAAGAAATAAAAGACTATTCCAAATACGTTGCTTTTTTTTTTTTTTGTTCGGGGAAATAAAGGAAAAATTTATCTAATGTAGCGACAAAAAAGTGCCCTTTTGTTTACCGCCCACATGTTGAGCGAATTTTTTATCGACAAAGTTAAAATGGGCAAGGTTTTAAGGGTGATCAAATTTTCAGATCATGGATAAAAAAGGTTAAAATCGTGCATCATCTTTTAAGCCCGCGCCTTTTTCGGCGCTTCCTGTAATTTTGGCGCCAGCAAATCAGATTAAGAAAGAGCGGGGTGAATGTTGTGCACTCATACTGGGATGTTTGGTTGCGATTGGTTGGGAAAAATCACATGACCTCTATTAATAGAACACGTTTCCTGTTCGCCTTAGCAAAGTTCACACGGCTTATTTCAGAACGTATTTCTCGGTTTTGCCGATCAAAAACGTTCTAAACGTTGAAAACAGTTGCAAATAAGTGCCACAAGTATTTGTAATGTTTGTCCCGACGGTTTACCATCTCCAATCATTGAAAAATGTGAATCCGTCCAAAAATAATTGACATGCACATTTTTTTTTTTCCGTCCGATTGCCTCGTCAATCCGGGGCGGCAATCGCACGGAAATCGCTCGGTGAAACGACGGGGCCAAATTTTTTCTATTGAAATCAATAAAAATAGGCTGTTATTTTATTTCTGACGATTTGCCGACGGATTGACATCGCAACCGGGGGGCAAATCCGCGCAAATAACCCGTTGAACAGGCCTTTAGTTCTTCACGTCTCATAGGAAAGGAGTGCGCTCTCCCTTTGGGGGGGCCAAACAGCTCACGAAATTTCTATTTTTTGCAAAAACCTCTACTATTAGCGGATCCCCAATTTATTAGAAAAAGATTTGAAGTTTTTAGATTTTTAGCAGAGAATTTTAAACACACACCGCTGAAAAGTCACGGGGGACGCGGGGGGGGGGGGCCCGCCGGCGAACACAGAAAATGTATATAAATAACACGGGATAAAGTTCACCAAGACTTAGTGTAAAAATTTGCACGCAATATCTTTTTTATTAACATTTGCTTTTTGAAATATTTCCGGGATATTGGCAGCCTAATTTAATTGGTACACATCATTTCTAGTAACGCGGGTCTCTTTTTAGGTGCAAAACTCCATTTTTTATTATAAGTAAAACATTTCAGATAGGGTTCATTTTCAATTTTTCCCCCCTTCCACCTGTGTTGATATACCACCTTGCAGTTAAATTACAACCAGAAACTTGAGTCAGCACAGGTTTGTTTGTTCCAAAATACCGGTATCATACAAAACATAACAGATATGTGTTTTTTTGACTTTTGCGCACCCACTTTTTTCTTAAAGCAGCATCCACAAATCTTAAAACAGAAATTTTCTATAGTCACCACGGGAATTGAAAGGTGCAAAAAAAACCTTTTTATACAAAACATAACAATACGTGTTTTTTGATTTTTGCCCATCCGATTTGTTGATAACACCTTGCAGTTAAATTTGAATCCCAATTTGTTTTTGTTTAGGGGGATTTGAGAATAGCTGTGTTTGCCGTTTTTTAAATAAAGATTTTCCAAAACTATTCCATACCTTCTCAATTTTTTTATATTTCTGAACAGGAGCGAAATGCAGGTGGAAGCGAGAAAAGGGGGGGGAGCACATGGGGGGTAGAGGTACGAGAGAAGGTGCCCTTCCCAGTGCGGGCGACAACACGCATCCAGCGGACGTCAGTTGCAGGACCGCAGGCCTGTCATCTTTGGGGGTAAAGGGGCCCGTGAATCAAAGAAACGAACTCGTTCCAACGCCTTCATGGTTAATGCAACCGCATCCACGTCTTCCTTTCTCGTCCCCCCAGTCAGGGCCCCAAATATCGTCATCAGCATCCCCTCCCAAAAGGGGGGGGGGGGGGGGTCCCCAAATGTCAATCGGTACCCACCACGGGGATAATCCATTGTCTGAAGACCTCTTTGATAAAAAATGGGGTTGGGGGGTCAAAAGGCATTTTTAAAAGATCAAGAGAGATTTATCTGCCTGACCCCATTTAACTGATGCCATCAGAGGGGTAAGGGAACCGGGTCAATGGGCAAAAATCCCGGGTTCGCAACGCCTTGCAGTGCCCCTTTGCTTGTACCCGCATCTTCGGGATGCAAAATCAGGACACCAATCACCTTTTGATGATGAGATAACACATTGCGGATCCATCCTGGCCCCTTTCCACAAAAATTTTCTTGCAAGCGTTTCATCAGTGGACGGGAGGAAGACGAGGGGTAGTGCAATAGGGGCCCCCCAAAAAAAGGGGAGAGGGGGGTCGCAGAAGCCGCTGATATGTTTTCCGCCAGCCACGGTCATGAAAAACCCCCCGCCCCTTTGCTTATCGCCGCAAAAAGGTCCGGCCCTTCAACCCGGGGCCTTCTTGAGCAAGCCCTGATTCACCCACGATGTCATACCCCGCCTTTTGCCGTAAACGCATAAGTAGGGGCAAAAACCTTTAAGTGGTTAACCACCACCAACAGTCTAGTCCCACACGAATGCATGATTGAAATGGGGGGGAAACTTGGCCAAAAAGGCCAACCGACACGGGCCCCAACCACTGCCCACACCCTCTGTCCCCCCCTCCCCTCCGCCCCCACCAAGCGTTCCTCAGCTGCCCAGCCTCTCAGAGTCATGATCGGGATCACCTCCGCTTCACCTCCACCCGCCCGAGTACCACCAGCACCACCAAGACCCACCACCCCTTCTCCTTTGCCATTTGACACCTGCACCCGACAGCCCATCTACAGCCACCTTCGTCTTCCAGGTTTGGAGCAAAGAAAACTTTAACCCAAACCCTCCCAAACCAAAAGCCCGAATGTCGGGATTGCCCGGCTTTTGGCCTTGGAAATGTTTCCTTTCCCTCTGGTGGACACAATGGTTTTCCCCACTCATGGGGCCCTCGCCGCCCCCCAATACCAGATGCCCAGCTCATTTCTTTGCCAAAAAAGCCGTCCCTGCCCCTGGCCCCCCGTTATCTAAAATTTCAAGCCCCGTTTCTGCATCTTGGGCCGGAAAATCCATCCACCACCAAACATGGACTAAAGCCGGCCAAGGGCCTCTATACTCGGACAGCTCACTGGGGGGCTGGGTGGGGTGCTCTGGGGGTGACGGTGGCCCAAGGGCCCGCACCTCTTCAAAAACCACAGGGGTGGGCAGGGTCTTTCCCCAAGGTCCTCTGGGGCATCACGGCCCCGAGACAAACCAGGGGCCGGTTGAAATAACTCCTTGGAGACCGCCACACACAGGTCAGGACTGGACGGCCCCGCAACGAGACCAGCGCGGGTGGGTGCCAAGAAACCCTTTTGCCAGGCAAGGTGGTGTGCGATAAAAGGGGAAAATCGCTGGGTGCCCAAAAAACATAGTGCTGACACATCCCTTCTGGCACTGTCATTTGAACCTTTTTTGTCCAAAATTTCTAAAGACTACCGGGTCTGACTGCCTGCGAAGAAGGCATTTGGTGAAATCTTAGTTCTGGTACCCCCCCAAATCCGGTTGGGGGACCCAATCTAAAACAATCCCTTCCCGCCAGGGGACCAGAGGATTGAAAACCGACCCCCCCAGTTTTAAAAAAACCAAAAACTGGGGGCCCCTTTTTTCCTTTTTTCCGGGTCAAAATCCCCCACAAAAGGCCCCCAAAAAGTTTTCCCCTTCCCCAAAAATTTTAATATCGGCTTCATTAGGCATGGTTTGGTTCCAAGCTAGTGCAAGGCGGCACCCAGCTCTCAGGGTGCACATCTAGGCAAGTCAGGGCTGTGTTGAAGCTGTGCCGAGGAAGCGGAGGAGGAGGAGGAGGTATTCTAACCCCCCGTTTCCCTCCTTGGGAAAAGTTGGCGTGAATTTAGGGAGATGGGAAATGAGTTTGCTAGTGCCCCTCAACCCAACTTGGAAACCAAGGGTCATCTCCCACATGGGGCTTGGGTGCCCTTTCCCCCACAGATCCTCGCATTAAAAAGGGCCCTCAAAAAACAACATTTTTCTGGGTGGCCACCCCCTGGATCCCCGTCAAAAAAAAAACTAGCACTTTCCTTCCACCCCCCAAATAAGAGTAAAATCAGGAAATGGAAAAACCTTGCGATTGATCCGAGACATCTTTCTTCTGCTTCCGTTTTTCAAAAATCACGGTGGAACAACGCCAGCGACGTGACAGCATAAAGTGCCAAGTGCCGTAGCGGCAGCAGCGGCAGCACAGGGAAAATGGCAGAAGCCTAATGGGTGACCTCTGGAAACTTTTTACCACCTCACCAATGCATGCAATCAGGCACACATCCAACACCCAGAGACCACTTAAGATCATGGGGCACGACTAACTGCGTCTCAACACCCATGTTTTTATGTGTTCCGACCCAAAACTTCGGATCCAAAATGGATGAATGGCCCGCTGGTTTGCCAGCCAAGGTGTTTTCCTGCCCGCAGCCAGGTCCCTATCTGACGGGACCTTAGCACAGCCGGAGGAGTCATTTCAGACAAGCATCCGGGTTTCCACAATAATGTGGATCGTTTGACTTCATCAGATGAATCAGGGATGGGGCCTGTGAAGTTGGCCCCAATTACCCAAGGGCACCAAATTTTTGCGGCTACTTCCTTCCCCTACAAAACGAAATGGCCCCCTTTAAAAACTTTTTTTTTAAAATGAAAAATTTTTTACTGCAATTTTTATTCTCAATCCCACAGTTCATTTTCTGGTTTTGCTGTGAGGAAAATAAAAAGACACCAAGGTTTTCAGCAAACCATATCCATTTATTCACTTTATCTTTTAAAATTTTCCATTGTCCCAAGGGTTTTTGGGGCAGTTGCCTCACAATTTTTAACATGGCGAGAAATCATATTTTAAAATTTTTTGGGTCAAGTTGCTGTGAGATACACAAAATCATGCCTTGGAACAAAAATGTGGCTTTTAAGTGGGATTTTTCCTTTACAATTTTTTTCAGTGGCGGGAAAATCATTTTTATAATTTTTTGGGTCATGCTTTTTTAAAGCAGCAATACTACAGGGCCTATTCTAAAAAATGTTTTTTTTCAAAGACATTTGTTCTTCACAATTGCAAAAGTCTCATGGGGCTCTTTTTAATTTTTTTGGAGGCATTTTTTCTGTACATGCAGCTAAACTACAGGTCCCATTCTAAAAAAAATTTTTTTCTAACATCATTTTTTCTTCATAAAGGGCAAGAGTGGTCAAGGATATGGGCTGTCAAAACAGGTATAGGTATACACTGTTAATGGACACATATTTCAAAATGCTTGTTTTTTTTCAAGATCTTTAAAAATACTATCAATCCCTTTAATTTAGACAACCAAATTTTTTTTTCAATTAAAAAAAGAAACAAAACAGGGGATTCCATCCGATTTTTAAAAAATTTTTTTTCTAAATTAAAATACAAAAAACTGCATGTACAAAATAGTGTTTAAAAATTTCCCGAATTGTACAAGGAGTTACAGGAAAAATTGACCAATGTAGTTATTCAAGGGCATGAGATGGAGCACGGGCAGAGAACAAAGAAAGAGACCATTTCCTCCCGCACGCGATAAAATGAGAAAAAAAACCCAAAATAAAGGGGACCTGGGGTAACAGGACGTTAACCACCATATTTTCCAAAGGGGAAACTCAATTGGGCCCACTCAAAAGGAGGGCAAGCGCACCCAGGTATTGACGTGTACTGAGGAAGGGTGGAGTTCTCACATTTCCCCCTTCCCCACCGCTTTTAGCACGACAGTTTTTTTTGCGCTCATCAGGCATTTTAACCGCGTGTTTAAAAAAATAAAGGACGCCAGCCGGGCCTCACCGCACCCACTTTTCCCACCCTGGGTCATGCTGTGGCCCAGGACAGGTAAGTCAATGTCCTGAAACTAAAATGGGGTTGAAAGACTCCTTTTTTTCCGGCACTTTTTAAAAAAGGGGGGGGGGGGGGTCGTCATGCAAAAAGGGTTTTGGGGCCCTTTTTTCAAGGGGGGATTGGCCCAGGACAGGGATAGTCAATGTCAGGTTTTAAAACCCCCCCCCTTTTAAAATTTGGGGGGTTGGGGGGGTTTTTGGGGAAAGAAACTTCCCAAAAAAAAAAATTTTCCGGGACTTTTTTTAAAATCTTTGGGGGTTTGGGGGGGTCAATGCAGGGTTTTGGTGGGGCCCTTTTTCCCCAAAATTTGGGGGGAGCGGGGTTCCAGGGTCCCCCCGGGATATTCAATGTCCAGTTCAAGTAAAATGATGGTTCAAACATACGCCTTCTGGCACTTTTTAATTTGTGGTGATGCAGATTTTAAAGGGGCATCTGTGGAAAAAGTCAGGGATAGTGAATGGTTTTTTTTTTTTTTCTGTGGCTTTTATAACCTAATGTTTTCCTAAAGTAGCACGTATCCATTTGACGTTTTGGAAGTTAATTCCAGCTTCTCCAACCCGTTTGGGTGTAAGAATGAAGGGGGTTTTTCGCTCTCCCCCCCAAAACTTTAATGTCATCCCCTCAAATCACTGCTCACTATCGAAAAACCTATCGATGTGGGCCACTACGCATCGTGATGTCTACCAACTAATCCTCAACACTACCCCACCCCCCCACTTCTTTTTTCTCTTCCTCTCATTGCTCCAACTGTCCCCCCGACATTGATTTCCCCCCGCTGATCTTATTTTTCCCGCACATAACTTATTTACTAAGTTAAATGACAAGTTTTAAACCCTTGGGGGCTCTGTAAACCTTTAAAACACAAACATAAACCTCCACAGCATTCACTGTAAAGAAATACAGGAATACAAACTAAAGACACACTGCTAAACCACCCACAGCCAGAACAGGAATTGAGAGCCTGAGGCGGGACTGGCTCTGTGAAACAGCATGATGAGACAACCACTTTAAAGAACTTATTTAAAGTATATGGTAAAATATGCTTCAAAACGTAAATGACATGGATTTCAAAATGTCTGCTGCCATACCGTAGATGTTTATGAACCTACTGCCAGCAAGAAATTATAAATTATATACAGTTCAACACACTGGTTGTAAAGTGCTTACCACTCCAGCTCTGTAAACAATCTTGGCATGTTTACCTTGGATGGTGCTCAGAGCTG
Source organism: Phyllomedusa bahiana (assembly GCA_025379985.1). NCBI lineage: Eukaryota > Metazoa > Chordata > Amphibia > Anura > Hylidae > Phyllomedusa > Phyllomedusa bahiana. Next base: position 151,027 of record JAODAL010001736.1, read on the forward strand.
GCTGTGGACTTCTCAGCCATTGCAATCTAGAATATTTAAGGAAAAGGAAGTCAGCACTCTATCTACATAAAAGGTAGCAAAACTTTATTGTAGAATAGTAACAGCCATAAAAAATAGTTACATGCTTGCTAACACATTTCAGGCTGTCTAGCAGTCCTTGATCACTGAATCGCTTTCTTTAAGTATTCAATACATTTTAAAGGCTTTCTGTGAAATCTCCAATTATCTGAACACCATTTATTCAGATGTAGCTGATCCATCTACTTCTTCCGTGGTTCAGCAAACTCGTATTGTGACCACCCGGCTTGAGGATTCCGCTTCAGTCACTCTGCTCCATTTTCCTCCACAGTTTGATGGCAACACTGGGGTTTTATCGTTTGAAGCTTTCGTACACTTGAGCTGATTCTATCAGTTTCAGTTTCAAATCCAGGGGCGGTCTCTTCTCTCAAAAGGCATGTATCTCCTCACAGGAGGCAAGTTTCCCCTCACTGAAGAGTTGTGACATCATCATCCTGTGTTAGCAGGAGAAGGGGGCTGACGTCAGCTTTGCAGACCTCCTGCTTCTGGCTGCAGTTCTCATGCTTATGGTTCAGAGTTCTCATGTTTTCATGTCGGTAGAGTTCTCAGCTCCAGGCTGCACAAGCTCCTTGTAACCACTACCTTCATTGGTGTAAGCCGTCATACACACAGCCTGAACAGATGAAGCAAGTGTGAGAAATGCTCTCTGCCACCTCCCTCCCTGTTATGAGACAGGAGGTAGAGCATATGGTATAAGGCTCTTATATGGGGGGAGCACAGTGTATAAGCCTGTGTTATATGAGGGGAGAGTGAATCTAGCCGTTACTCAGTACATAGAACTATCACTGAAGAGCCATCACATAGGGCTGTCCCAGCTTCTCTCTTACATACACAGACATCTCTTGCACCTTGATTCTCACAGCTCAGATTGGAGTAAACACTGAGTGTGCAGGCAGCCCAACACAGTGCAGGGGGCGTGTCCAGTGGCATTTTCCATCTGGGGGCATGTCCCAACAGGCTGAATGACATATCAGTCAGCCAATCACAGAAAAGCGGCGTGTCCTGACAGCAAGCTGCAGAAATAACTTTAGATGCACAGTTTAGCTCATATCTACTATACTAAGTGACTAACGTAATGCAAACCAATTACAAAAGTGCTTATTTTTACTGTCCCCATCATTAGAGAGCTTGAAGATGTACAGTAGACTGTCAGGAACAGGAAGTTACCTGTGATGATGATGATGACATTGCGGATCCAATGTGGTCTTTTCAGCAGTGAGTGCATTAGTGGATTAGGAGGATGGGGTAGTGTCAGTGCGGGTCCGGCCTAAGAAAGAGAGAGGGTGACTGCATAAGTCCGCTGACATTAATCCGCCAGCCATGGTCAATGGTAGCAGCGGGAACACCACTACTAGGTTTTCACCGTCGAAGGAGTCCAGGATCTGTGAAGCCTGGGCCTTTTTCGATCAAGTGTCAGATTCGCCGACCGACGTCATATGCCGGATTTGCTGTCAACACGCCTATAGAGGAAAGAATCTAAAGAACTTAACCCCCACCAGCATGAACAGGCACATGCATGTAAATCATGAATTGCTGTGGAAGAGTCACTTGGAGAAAAAAGTCCACACAGGTCCTGGGCTTCCAACTACCGTGACTTCTTCTGCCTCCGCCACTTCCAAGCCCAAGCGATCCTCTGCTGTCGATGAGCCAGGCAGCATGAACAAGCACCATCCCCAGTCCCAGACACTGTCGGCCGATTCCCATCACCAGCAACACAGTCTATACCTTCCTCTATCACCAGTCTGACCTGCACGGCGTACACCAGCCAGTCTGGCAGCCAGCCTTCTGTGTACCAGGAGTGGTAGCAGAAGAAATACTTTCACCCCAGCCATCCCAAAGCCAAAAGCCTGTATGTCAGCATTGCCAGGCTGTTGACCTTGGAAATGTTGCCTTTCCGCCTGGTGGACACAGATGGGTTCCGCCACGTCATGGCCCGGGCATGCTCCCAATATCAGATGCCAAGCAGGCATTTCTTTGCCAGAAAGCTGTCCCTGCCCTGGTCCGCCACATTGCAGAAAAGATCTGCAGCGCGTTGGCTGCATCTGTGTCCACCAAAGTCCATCTCACTTCAGACACATGGACTGGTAAGCACGGTCAAGGGACTTACATCTCACTGACTGCTCACTGGGTGAATTGGATGGATGACAGTGTCTCTGGGGATGATACGCACATCCCTTGCCTGGCACACGTCATGAACCTGGTGGTGCAAAATTTCTCAAGCGCTACCTGGGTCTTGACTGTCTGCCTAGGTCTTAGCTCACACTTCCGGCATTCGCACCCTGCTTCGGCACGACTGGCAGCATTGCAGCGTGATCTGGGCCTCCCTGCTAACTGTCTCATTGTTGACAAGGCAACACGCTAGAATTCCACCTGCCACATGCTCTAGCGATTGTGGCAGCAGCGTAATGCCATTATGCAGTATGAAGTGTAGTATGACGTCACGAGCTGTGGTGCGGACCTCGGGGTGTTAACCATAGAGAGTGGAGGCAGGTGAAGGATCTCTGCAATATCCTTGACATTTTTGAAGACGCAACCAAAATAGTCATTCAGGACAATGGTGTTGTCAGCATGACCATTGTGGTTATATTTTTACTGGAACAAGCGTTAGACTCTCCTGGGTGCAGGATGGCAGTTCAGCTCACAGAGTACAGGGTATGACACTAGCCAGGCATCTCGTGACGGTCAGGATGAGGAAGTGGAGGAGGATGATGAGGCAGTGGTGGACACCACCGGTACCGATTACCCTTCAGTGTTAAGAGATTGGCACAGATTTCAGGAGGAGGAGGAGGAAAAAGAGGAGGAAGATCTGCTTAGTGCCCCTCAATCTCAAGGCTTGGGAGATCCTGGCAGCATCTCACACATGAGTGCTTGGATGCAATATTACCTGCAACATGATCCACGCATCAAGGCAATCAAAATGAACAGTTATTACTGGGTGGCCACCGTCCTTGATCCACTTTACAAACCAAAAGTGAGCACTTTCCTTCCACCAAATAGTCTCAAAAAATTGGAATCAAGCAAGAGAACAAAGATTGACTTAATGACTATATTTACTATTTTGCCATAGGCAAACTTAAACTCTATCAGTTCTCAATCTATAATACACTAAAAACGTAACTTTTATTATATATAACACTTAACCTCGATACACACCATTTAAAAACCTGATTTCTAACCTCTCAATTTGTCCCTTTCTGATTGTGAAGGAATAACTCCTTTTCTATAATCAAGTCTGGTGGAACACCACCTATTAGCATGGAAACCCCATATATACAGTGATTTGCTGTATATTCCAAAAAGGAATCCAAAACATCTTACTTGGGCAGTCATCCCTAATCTGATGGACATGAAACATATAAGGTTTCTTTGTGAGACCCTCTGCAGCGGGTAACACAGTAGAAAGAGGTAGGAAATCACAAATTTAAAATGTCATGCCTGACCTCCCCAACATGTTTCACCAGCTAACTGGCTTCATCAAGGGATAGAAGTCCGGTCCCATGTGGTCTAACTCAATTTCCTTTTACATGATCTTAGGTACACACCCTATTCAGGTGATCACCAATTGGCAACCAGAGATTCAACAATACCCATTTCCCCTTTTTGTCTTCTGCATGCATACTGATACTATTTACTGCTGCTGCGTTCCTATGAACATCATTCCTCAAGGAAATTCACCATCTCCATAGCCGGCTTCCGCCCTATCTTACCATGCCACCCGCGTACTGTACCAATTGACATTTCTGCCCGAACTGTGACGGACTTCCGTCCAACCTCTCTCACATTACTGTGTCTGCGCGACTCACCTAGAATGGACTAAGCGGAATAGGTATTACATTTTATAGCACACTGCAAACTTTGTCCCTTCCCATAAACATTTTCCCCTCTATGTCTAATATGCATATTCATTGGGAATACGTACTCCATTATACGGTACACTGTTATCTTTGTCCCTCTCCATAAACCTCTTCCCCTCTGTATCTAATATGCATATTCATTTTAATAAAGCTTCGAGTCTTATGATATTCCCGCACCCACTCCCACAATTTCATCTCGTACTTTCCCCACTAAATATTCTTTCTTACAGGTCTAAGCTAGTTACCTGAATCATTACGTTACAAGAGAAATGTGCAAGAATGCTAGTACAGTCATGCTTTATTGTACTTGCATAGGCCAGCATAAAATTTACGTAGTCGGTTGAAATAATAAATGTATACATAAATAGATGGTAATTTATTCCCGAGCTGCGTCTCATCATAGCAACGTAAGTATATATATATTACATGATTTGGTTGCTAACAGACTCTTCATGCAAGATAAAAAATATGTCCCAATTAGTTAAATAGAATCTGTAGCCTCATGTAATTAATACTTATCAAGTTATCATCATTGCAGAAAACTGGGAAAGAGAGAGACAAAGAGGGGGCAGAGGAGGAGGAGGGGGACAAGGGGGACAAGGGAAGAAGAAGAAGAAGGAAAAAAAAAAAACGTATGTGAACTCTGGTGCTCTTAATGTCATATATTCAGCCATTCTTATACCACTGACCGTACTTTATCACAGATATTACGTTTCCTCAAAAATTATATAGGGAATCAGCAGGATTAAATAAATGCTGAAAACGAAAAGACTTCATTTAGGCCTGTGGGGTTCAGTGTTTTGAGTCTATATATCTACCTTGCCTCTTCCTGCAATAAAATGTAAATAATAAAATGTAAGATAGGGCGAAAGCCCGCTATGGAGATGGTAAATTTGCTTGAGGAATGTTGTTTATAAGAACGCAGCAGCAGTAAATAGTATCAGTATGCATGCAGGAGAGAAAAAGGGGGAATTGGCTATTGTTGAATCTCTGGTAGCCAATTGGTGAGCACCTGAATAGAGTGTGTACCTAAGATCATATAAAAAGAAATGAGCTAGACCACATGGGATTGGACCTTTATCCCCTGATGAAGCCAATTAGCTGGTGAAACATGTTGGGGAGGTCAGGCATGACATTTTAAATTTGTGATTTCCTACCTCTTTCTACTGTGTTACCTGCTGCAGAGGTTCTCACAAGGAAACCTTATATGTTTCATGTCCATCAGATTAGGGATGACTGCCCAAGTAAGATGTTTTGGATTCCTTTTTGGAGTTAGCAAATCACTGTATATATAGGGTTTCCATGCTAATAGGTGGTGTTCCACGAGACTTGATAATAGAAAAGGAGTTATTCTTTCACAATTAGAAAGGGACAAATTGAGAGGTTAGAAATCAGGTTTTTAAATAGTGTGTATCGAGGTTAAGTGTTATACATAATAAAAGTTAAGTTTTAGTGCTTTATATATTGAGAACTGATAATTTAATTTTGCCTATAGCAAAATAGTAAATATAGTCTTTCCTTCCACCCACACAAAATGACAGTAGAATGCAGGAATTTGAGACAGTGCTCATTGACCAACTCGAGACATCTATTGCATCTTCTTCACATTCTAATGTCACAATGGAATAACGTCAGCAACGTGACAGCAGTAGAATGGCAAGCAGCCGATGCAGCAGCAGGCATTGTGGCAGAAGCGCACTGGATAACATTTTTAACTCGGTTTTTAACACCTCACCAACGCCTGTAAGGCAGGGCAGCATTCAGACACCTTCAGAGCATGGTCCATGACAACCTGTGGCTCAACAGCGATGTTTTTGGACTTGATCTGGACCCACTCAACTTCTGGGTGTCCAAAATGGATGAATGGCCTGAGCTTGCTCGACACGCCATACAAATTTTAGCCTGCACCTGGCACAGAATGCACCTTCAGCACAGCTGGTGGGGTGATAACTGACAAACGTATCCGTCTTTCCGCCGAGAATGTGGATCGTTTGACATTTATCAAAATTAATCAAGCGTGAATCTCTGATGATTTTGTTGTCCTGGTTGCCGATATCACCAACTGGTAAACTGTAGCACGTCTTCTTCACAATGTGAAATACACATTCCATCAGTCAGCTATTAACATCAGTCATCAATCAGTCTTCAGTAATCATCTATTAACCATTTCAGGCCCCATACAACCAAATCAAATTGGACCCCCACCCATTACTACTTCCTATTTTTTTAACATATTTGTGGACCCCTTTTCGATTAGGGTCCGTGACAGGAGTACTGCCCGTACTGTCCTGTTGGCACCCATGGTGGTAGCAGCCGCTCCGGGACCCTGCATTCTGAGGTGTCCCAAAAGCCCATTTGACACATAAAAACACACCAGTATTCGAAATGGCACATGGTAACAGGCACTGGTGCCAGTAGGGCAGTACGGGCATTACTCCTGTCAGGGGCCCTAATTAAAAAGGTGCCAAGTTATATGTTAAAATATAAGAACTAGTAATGGGTTGGGGCCCCATTTGATTTAGCTGCATGGGGCCCTGAAATGGTTAATAGATGACTGACGGCAGTCCTGGCTACCACTGCACCCCCTATAACTAAGACCCTGCCAGCTGAACCTCCATGTTCCCCGTTGGGATATTCTTGCTGCCACCACATATATGACATGTTCTTGGGCCCTGGTGAAAAAAGTGGGGGCTCCTGACAGTTACCATGTGCCATTTCCAATACCGATGTCTTCTTATGTGTCAAAAGGGCCCTGTAGAAGCTGTTACTGCTGCATCTCAGATAGCTACGCAGTCCTCCTCTTTTCACTTAGCCATTGAAAGGAATTCATTATTTTAGCCTGTGAATTTTTTCTGTGACTCTTAGAGCCAAATTGTCTTCACTAAGTTGTTCCACGTATCCATTTTACTCTTATGGAAGGTAATTGTGGCTTCTCCTCACCTGTGTTAGTATAAAAATTAACCTAAACATCATCTCCCATTGACTTTAATGGGGTTTGACGTTCGGCCCGAATTTCTCAAAATTCGAGGTTTGGCCCAAACTCGAATTTTTTACTGCTCGCTCATCACTAATGGTAACCATTGACTGAATAAAATCACAAACTTCCATTTATCTCTGAATTGTTCAGTCGCACTAAAGGAAACTGTTACTTCACCAAATTATCTGGGGGGAACAATCTTAGTTATATACATGAAGGAAGTAGATGAAGTTTAAAGGGTTTGTCCAGTTTATAGTTAAATCAGGTCAGGGTGAGAAAAAAGAAAACAAAAACATCCTTATCTCTGACAAGTAAGGAGTTAGAAGTGCAAGCCTCAGTAAGAAAGTGGATAGGTGCTCTGTGGATAAGGACAACTCGAGGGGAGTCCCATCTAATGCAAAGTAGAGAATCCACGGCACACTAAATAGAAAGTCTGGGTAGACTAAAAAAAGAGCTTTATTCACAATATTGGCTTGAAATTATGTACAAAATGTGCAAGACAAGAAAGGGAAGGTGGGGAGAAAAAGGATATATTCCTAAAAAAAAGTATATAATCCAAAAAAAAGTTTGTTTTGTACTCTGCTTTGATTTGTAAAGGTACAGGTCACTGTATTTTCTAGACGTAAGGGATTTTGTTTATTCTGTGTCTGGTATTCACGTTGTGGAGATGAGAATGTGCAGAATTCCAATAGTAGTTCTTATTATGACGTAGAGTATAGCGGTAAACCTTGGCTTGTAAGGTGAAGGGTCCAGGATGTGACGGCATTACATATTACAGGAATCTCTATTGAATTGTAGTGGTTTTCTGCTCAGCGTGTCCTCTGTGGCAATCGGCATGGAGTAGCAAAGTAGCCATACACAACCTTTCGGTTCTTCTGAACCTTTATCAGGTGTAAATGCTATGAAAAAAGGGACATATCTGATGATCTATAAAATAGGTGAGGTGGACAGAGAACTGAAAAGTGGGGTTAATGTAAAAAGCAGTAATGTAAGTGGGAGCATAATATAATAAATAAGATGATATAGGAAGAATATAGTGAAAAATTGTAAAATATGCACACAAATATCAAATAGTTTGTAAGGGGAAGGAGAAAGAGCCATCAGTATGAATTGTAAGGATTGTCCAAGAGAGACCAGAGTATATTTATGGAGGTTTTCATGTAGTGTGGAGGAGTAGATCAACCTCGGGACATATGACGTGTCCATGGGTATAGGGAACTTGTGGTCAGGCCATCTGTAGAAAATACTGTAGACGGCTTGAAGGTCCGCATATATGTAATAAAAATGTATGTATATACATATACCATATGTATATATATGGTGGATAGTGTAGGTATTGTCTATATAGCTATAGAGGTAGTGGAGTTGGTATATAGGATATTATACATAAAGTTATAGGAGTAGATAGTTATGGGCATGAATAATAAAATAGTGACAAGTAAATAGAGGGTATACAGTGAAGGAAATAATTATTTGATTCCTTGCTGCTCCTTTGCCCACTGACAAAGACATGAGCAGTCTACAATTTTAAGGGTATGTTAATTTTAACATTGAGATATACAATATCCAAAATAAAATCCAGAAAATCACATTGTATAAATTATACAAATTTATTTGCATTTTGCTGAGATAAATAAGTATTTAATTCCCTACTAACCATTAAGATTTCTGGCTCCTACAGTCAAGTTAGACACTCTTAATCATCTAGTTACCTGCATTAAAGACAGCTGTCTTAATTAGTCACCTTTATAAAAGACTCCTGTCCACAGACTCAGTCAGTGAGACTCTAACCTCTACAACATGGGCAAGACCAAAAAAGCTTTCTAAGGATGTCAGGGACAAGATCATAGACCTGCACAAAAGCTGGAATGGGCTACAAAACCATACGTAAGATGCTGGGTGAGAAGGAGACAACTGCTGGTCCAATAGTAAGACAGTGGAAGAAATACAAAATGGCTGTCAATTGACATCGAACTGGAGCGCCATGCAAAATCTCACCTCATGGGGTGCCCTTTATCATGAGGAAGGTGTGAGATCAGCCTAAAACTACACGGGGGGAACTTGTTAATGATCTCAAGGCAGCTGGGACCACAGTCACCAAGAAAACCATTGGTAACACATTACGCCGTAATGGTTTTAAATCCTGCAGTGGCCACAAGGTCCCCCTAAAGGTTGCCAATGAACACCTGGATGACTCTGTGAGTGATTGGGAGAAGGTGCTGATGAAACCAAAATTGAGCCTTTTGGCATTAACTCAACTTGCCGTGTTTGGAAGGAGAGAAATGCTGCCTATAACCCAAAGAACACCATCCCCACTGTCAAGCATGGAGGTGGAAACATTATGTTTTGTGGGGTGTTTCTCTGCTAAGGGAACAGGACTATTTCACAGCATCAATGGGAGAAAGGATGGAGCCATTTACCGTAAAATTGTGAGTGACAACCTCGTTCCCTCCGCCAGGACATTAAAAATGGGTTGTGGGCCTTCCAGCAAGACAATGACCCAAACATGCAGCCAAGGCAAACAAAGGAGAGGCTCAAAAAGAAACACATTAAGGTCATGGAGAGTGGCCTAGCCAGTCTCCACGCATTAATCCTATAGAAAACTTATGAAAGGAGTTGAAGCTCTGAGTTGCCAAGCGACAGCCTCAAAATCTTAATGATTTAGAGATGATCTGCAAAGAGGAGTGGACCATAATTCCTCATGACATGCAGACTTCATCATCAGCTACAAAACGATCTTGCTTCTGTGCTTGCCAACAAGGATTTTGCGACCAAGTATTAAATCTTGTTTGCTAGAAGGATCAAATACTTATTTCTCACTGCAAAATGTAAATACATTTATATAATTTATACAATGTGATTTTCTGGATTTTATTTTTGGTATTCTATCTCTCAATGTTAAAAATAACTTACCCTTGAAACTTACCCTTAAAACTATAGCAAACTCACACAATCAGCAAGGGATCAAATAATTATTTCCTTCACTGTAAGTGTGGTATAATGGTAGGGAATATAAGTAAAATAAGTAATGGTAGGGGATATAAGATGGATAGGAGAAACTAGTCAAAAAGAGATGAGTTAAAAAATGCAATATTTCATAAAGATATCAGGTATAAGACACAAAATGGAGATAAGTAGATAAGATAAAGGGTAACAGGGATGGAATCAGTAGCAGAAACATAACTGAGGTGTATAGGACAGGTGCTGGGAGCAGAGCCTTCTTGGAACTAACCATGGCTCTTCTTCTTCCACAGCTGGTGCTATCTTGTTGCCAGCCAAATGGCACTCACTACTGATTTCAGGCCTGACAGCCTAATTATAGGATAATTAGCCTGCTACGCCTTGCCTGCTGATTGGAATCTATTCACTTTCCTGACTATTACTACCTTACTACTGTTCCTCATCTTGATTCCTGGTTGTTCCTGACCAGGGAACTCCCTTTTCCTGGAGATTGCTACTGCTTAACCTTTTGGATTGCTAGTCTGATGATTATTGTTCTTCTGGCTCTGACCCTTAGCCCTCTTCTTGATTATGCTACTGCTTGAAAAGAGCTACTGCCACTAATCAATAACTTTTCTTGAGACTGCAGTCTGGGAGGCTGAATGGTAAAGTCCATATGCCCTTGGAATAGTTTGTGAAAAATGAGATTATTTGGACTCTGCATCTCCAATCATGCCAGCAGCAATCTGTTGTGGCTTAGAGAAGCTACATCTCCGGTAAGAGATATTATATTAATCAATGCAGAATTTAGAACTTTTTTAGATAAAAAGACAACATGGTGCACAAGGATGTATATTCACTTTTATAAACTCTAAATGATGTTAATCATTCACACTGTGTTTCAGCATAATTTCTCAAGTCCCTTAATAATGAACTTCCTAACACCTGCTGTGTACTGTCATTAAACTTTTCCACTTTTATTACTCATGAATGGTAAGTTATTAATTATTTCAGTTGTTCCTTTAACGTTTTGCAGCTAAAAGGATTAGATTTATTGTATGTCAATGACAAATGTTTGAATTATAGATTTTCTGTACAGATTTTCAGTATACAGTCATGGCCAAAAGTTTTGAGAATGATACAAATGTTAATTTTTACAAAGTCTACTGCATCAGGTTTTATAATGGCAATTTGCATATACTCCAGAATGTTATAAACAGTGATCAGCTTAACAGCAATTAATTGCAAAGTCAATAGTTGCCTAGAAAATGAACTTTTTCCCCCAAAACACATTTCAACTTCATTGCAGGCCTGCCTTAAAAGGACCAGCTAACATCGTTTCAGTGATTGCTCCATTAACACAGGTGTGGGTGTTGATGAGGACAGGGCTGGAGATCAATCTGTCATGATTAAGTAAGAATCACACCACTGGACACTTTAAAAGGAGGCTGGTGCTTGGCATCATTGTTTTTCTTCTGTTAACCATGGTTATCTCTAAAGAAACACGTGCAGTCATCATTGCACTGCACAAAACTGGCCTAACAGGGAAGAGTATCACAGCTAGAAAGATTGCAACTCAGTCAACAATCTATTGCATCATCAAGGAATTCAAGGAGAGAGGTTCCATTGTTGCCAAAAAGGCTCCAGGGCGCCCAAGAAAGACCAGCAAGTGCCAGGACCGTCTCTTAAAAGTGTTTCAGCTTCGGAATCGGGCTACCAGCAGTGCAGAGCTTGCTCAGGAATGGCAACAGGCAGGTGTGAGTGCATCTGCACGCACTGTGAGGCGGAGACTCATGGAGCAAGGCCTGGTGTCAAGGAGGGCAGCAAAGAAGCCACTTCTCTCCAGAAAAAACATCAGGGACAGACTGATATTCTGCCATAGGTACAGGGAGTGGACTGCTGAGGACTGGGGTAAAGTAATTTTCTCTGATGAATCCCCTTTCCGAATGTTTGGAACATCTGGAAACAGCTTGTTCGGAGAAGACAAGGTGAGCGATACCACCAGTCTTGTCTCATGCCAACTGTAAAGCATCCAGAAACCATTCATGTGTGGGATTGCTTCTCAGCCAAGGGAATCGGCTCTCTAACAGTCTTGCCTAAAAACACATCCATGAATAAAGAATGGTACCAGAATGTCCTCCAAGAGCAACTTCTCCCAACCGTCCAAGAGCAGTTTGGTGATCAACAATGCCTTTTCCAGCATGATGGAGCACCTTGCCATAAAGCAAAGGTGATAACTAAATGGCTCAGGGAACAAAACATAGAGATTTGGGGTCCATGGCCTGGAAACTCCCCAGATCTTAATCCCATTGAGAACTTGTGGTCAATCATCAAGAGATGGGTGGACAAACAAAAACCAACAAATTGTGACAAAATGCAAGCATTGATTGTGCAAGAATGGACTGCTATCAGTCAGGATTTGGTCCAGAAGTTGATCGAGAGCATGCCAGGGAGAATTGCAGAGGTCCTGAAGAAGAAGGGTCAACACTGCAAATATTGACTTGCTGCATTAACTCATTCTAACTGTCAATAAAAGCTTTTGTTAATCATACTATGATTGCACTTGTATTTCTGTATGTGATAAAAACATCTGACAAACACACATAAAAACCAGAGGGCAGCAGATCATGTGAAAATATAATATTTGTGTCATTCTCAAAACTTTTGGCCATGACTGTAGTCTTTTCCTCAACTGTTTCCTAAATTATTTGACTCGGCTAAAAATAATAATTGCAGGATTGTCCATACATCTTTATGTGTACCATGTCTATTTGTATATATGTATTTCTCTGTTATCAAAGGACATATTCTGTTTTTTTCCTACTACTATATGTGATACCTACATTTACTGTATAAAGCTAGGGTTTTAGAAGAGTTAGCAACTAGGTTGGTGATGAGGAGCATGTATTATTATAGGTCATTAATTTATTTGATTTTATATTTATGGTTTTTAAATCTTTTACACTAGAAGTAGAAAAAAATGATTTGGGGGTATGCCTATTATGTTGCAGCTGTGCCATATATTTATGCAGCACATTTTACCTTTTGCAATGCGTGATCACAGTGAATACACAATATCACAGACAAAAGTATAATCCCTAGGGATCGAATACTAAAAATTCACTGCTAAGGAAAAAGAGACCATGTTTAAAATTTTAATTTAATATTTTCTAAAATAGTTTGCCAAGACAAAAATGCCCATATAGTGAAATATGTCACAAAAGGCTATATGGAGACTGTTAAAGATAAGGCAACAAATATAAATATCATTAGGGATATTGTTTGGAACACATGGTAACTCAGGCACACTATCCCTATCAGATCACCCTTATGTGTCCCTAAAGCAGGGGCAATCGTCTCGAAAAGGGTGACCCCACCTATCAGTGGCTCACCATATAAATCCCTATACTGTTTCCTATAGCCACACAATAATAACAACTACCAAATATAATCAACAATTACACATGTGGTGATAATAAATATAAACATGATATGACTTGTTCTTCAGACTAGATAGAGTTCCAGGGGTTTACAGTTTTAACAAAATCTGTTAACAAAAAGTTGCTTTATCAGTTCTTAATATTCCATAGGTATCACCCATCACCAATCTGCAAGGAGGCAAGGAGGGGACTCTTATATCAGCAATATCAGACACATCCAATTTGGGCCAGAGACACTTCCATTGCAGTATAAAGGGACCCACCATACACATTCACAGCTATGGAAATAGTGTAGGTCACATTGATGTTATACATATTACCATTTATTCATACAGCCCATACAGTATATATATATTGTAAGTGTAGTATACCAGAGAGAAATTCCTGTGGCTGGGCTTAGGATGGCACCTGTCCACAACTGGTATTGTATATGTGATATGTCATGCAATTTACTATATAATGTTTATTGTATTTATCTGGCAGGCAGAGAATGGGTTACAAGCCTCAGAAACAATACAACACTATGCCGCAGTGACACCTACAGGTTTTACAGGGAACTGTAGGCAGTGTATTCCTTTCCAGTTTATTCTAGAAAATGCTAGAAAGTGGGTGGAGCAGGCTCGAGACTCAAAAAACCTAGCTGTAACAGGGAGTAGAGGGGAGGGTGTTGAGCTGTGTGCTCAGAGTGTGTAGGGCAGCTGCTGCTTGCTGTTCTGTGAGCAGGCCTGATGTTCCAGAGAAGCCTGGCTGATATTTAAGAAGGGGAAAGAGATAAAGGAGAAGGAGGAGGGACATGAGGGAGAGAGATCTGAAGGAGCATCTGCAGAAAATACAAGGTACTTCATTACTGTCCGTGGGAATCCTAAGGATCAGGAGCCCTAAGTAAAAGGACTTGAGTGTATTGGGTAGCAGAGATAACTGAGGCCTCTGTACCATCTCTTACTGCAGATTCAGGGGGTAGGATTTACTTGGACCCCTGGATTACCTCTAGGAAACCGAAAGTTGTGGCTTAAGGCCCGCCCTAGTATCCACAAGGCAGAAAGCTCCCTATCAGACAGGGAGGGAAAGGACTCATGCTCCATTGGGGAAAAGGATCACAGGGTCATAGTGCCCACCAGCGTCCCACACGTAGTGACAGACCAGGGTCTGAGGCAGACCGTCTCTCCACACACCACCTCTCTCCAAAACCGGCACAGTAACCCATTCAAGGCCAACCAGCTTTAACAACTGTATGCAACTGGACTGTTCAAGTGCCTTTGAGTTCTTCAGTAAAAGAGTTATTGTTATACTGCCTCCCTCCTTGTCTCCCTGTTGTCTGGTCCCACTGCACCACACCGTCATCAAGGGCCATATTGCCGGACAGCAGTATTTGGGGTTGGCCCCGGGGGGGGGGGGACGACTACAGGTCCACACCACCGACCACCTTACACACCGGTGCAAACCCCCCACCCCCCTTAAACCTTTACAGCGGCCCCCAGAAGAGAGAGAGAACACAGGGAAGCGCCAGAGAGTAACCTGTTCCTGTGGAAGCCCTCGTGCCCACCTGTGACCGTGACGAGTCTAAAAGCCATCCTGCAGGTACAGCACACTCCCACTCTGCAGCTCTCAGTGTGTCCCCTCATTCCAGAGCTAAGCGCTATACAGGAGAGGTCAAGCCACTATAACCCTCTCCTCATCACCATCACTCCCACTCTCTCCTTCCACCACCCCGGCTCGCTATATTAGGGTTTATGTCCTGGCGTCACGAACAGGATAGGCTGTGTGCCTGTCACAAAGTACCGACACTTCAGCTGTGAGACAGCCACCCTCCAGTGTGTGCTAATCGCAAAAGAGGGGGAACCCTGCATCTCCATAGACTGTGAGTGTTTAATATTTACCTGAAAGCCTGCTATTAGGCTGTTCTCACACTGTGAGGAACTTTGTTGAATTGTTTGCTGCGTCACCTCTGCCATACATCGTACTCAAACCCGGAAGTGACGGTCTGAGCCCTGCTTGGAGTCCTGCCCAGACGCCCCGTAACAAGGAAGCCTCCATCTTAGGCTCCTGCTACTTAATCGACACCAGTGAGTTTCTCACCGTTCCTGTCAGCTGTGTCAGTGATCGTTGTCCTGTGTGTGCGGAGAGCCTGTCATACATTCCACTGTGTGCGCTCATCTTAAAGAGACAGTACTGTGTAGCTGCAGAAGCAGGAAAAGTGCGACAATGTCAAGTTCTTCAAGTGACAGCGACTCCCCTGAGTCCCGGGCCACTACCACTGCAGGCCCAATGCCTCTCACTCTACCCTACTACATGGGTGCTCCCTGGCTGCCCCGGTACCGCGGAGACCCTAATACTCTTAGAGGCTTCAGAGAACAGATGATGGCCACATTTAGGATGTATCCTTTATCCCAAGAACAGCAAGTAGAAATGTTGATGGGACAATTAGAGGGGCCTGCTCTTAGAGAGATCAAGTCATGGTCTCCTACTGAGAGGAGGACAGTAAAGGACATATTCGCTAAATTACAGTCCGAGTTTGAAGCGCGTTCATTGTCGGAGTTACAGATGAGGTTCTTTGAGAGGCGACAGAAACCTGGAGAATCACTCAGAGACTATGCTTATTCTCTCCAAGAAGCCATGGGAGCCATTATCCAAGCGGAACCCTCTGGGGAGGCTCATGCAGACCGAACCTTGTTGGAGCGTTTCATAGAGGGAGCCTACTCTGAAAACACCCAAGGTCAACTGAGAATGCTTGCAGAGCAGCACCCCACTCTTCCTTTCCAAGAATTCAGAAGGATGGCTGTTCGAGTGTTAGAGAGAGGACGACGTCCAGGGCCGTCCAACCTGTCAGGCAGTCCAGCTGCTGCCATAAGGCCTGCCATTCCTGTCTCTTTGCTTCCTTCACAAGGTGCTCCACCCGTGATCCAGGCTGCACAAGCTCCTGCACCAGGTGCTGTTTCCCGTTTGCAGGAGCAACTGAGTTCCTTGGCCAAGACTGTTGAGACTCTCTGCAGACGTCTAGATGACCTCGCTACCCGGCCTCAGCAGTCCAATGTTCCTGAGAATCCTGCCAGGAGTGTTCCAGATGCACCACCTCCTGTCTACAAGGGTCCACCTGCAAGGACTGCACCAGATAAGGCAAGTCGTCCTAAGCCTACTTGTCGTTATTGCCACAAGTATGGACACTCTGCTGACACATGCTTCCAGTTAAACTACACGTCCCCGAGGGCGAGGACCACCCCTCGGGAACAGCAGATCAGGGTCCATCTCGAGAATCGCTCTGGGGTCCTAGGTACATCTCGTCCTGCCCGAGAATAACTGTCTACCTTAATGGAGTACCCTTTGAGGCCCTTATTGACACTGGGTCTCAAGTGACTACCTTTCAGAAAAATGCTTATGAACAGTACTGGGACTTGTGTGATTTAATTCATCCCCCTGAGCCCTGGCTTAATGTTATTGGCAGTTCTGGTCACCACATCCCCCATCAAGGCTACTGGGAGCCTACTACTCAGGTTAATAATCTTATGTTGCCCAGGCAAGGTGTTATTGTAACTTCAGTAGAGGATCATGATTTTCCACCTGTTGTTTTAGGGATGAATGTTATGAGGAATTGTTTCAGTGAGATTCTCGAGTTGTTGCATGCTTCTCTATCCACAGCTTTGCCACCCACCCAGAAGGGGATTCAGTGCGCCATCAAGAACATCAGTGCTCAACAGAAGTTCAGCAGTGGATCTGGAGAAATCTGCAAAGTACGTATATGCGATTCCAAACCTGTACTTCTACAACCTAATGCAGAAACTGTACTTTGGTGTCGAGCACGCCCTGGCATTGGCGGAGAGGACTATCAAGCTCTCTTGGAACCCATTGACATCAAGGAGCAAGCACTAGTGAAGGCTGCCAGGAGCCTAGTCACTGTCTCTCAAGGGCGAGTGCCAGTTCGCTTAGTTAATGTTGGTGACAGTCCAGCCACTCTCCCAAAATTCTACGCTGTGGCGAAGCTATCACAGGTCACCTTCGAAGACATCGTCATTGGAGAGGCAGTTACCTGCTGCCAAACTGCTCGAGTTGTGGATACCGCTGAGCAGAAGACCCAGGAGCCCTGGTGGACTCAACTGGATATTGGAGTCCCTGCTACGCCAGCTGCACAGTTAAAAGGGGTATTGAACATCGCATGCCAGTATCAAAAAGCCTTCAGCCAACACCCGCTGGACTTTGGCAAAACCACCTTGCTGCAGCATACCATTCAGACTGGAGATCACCCCCCGATCAAGGAGCGGCATAGACCTCTACCACCTGCCCTGCACCAGTCAGTCAAGAAGCTTTTGCAGGACATGAAAGATTCAAATGTAGTCCGGGATAGCCAGAGCCCTTTGGCGGCACCTCTTGTGTTAGTGAGGAAGAAGGATGGGACAATCCGTTTCTGCGTGGATTACCGCAAATTATACAGCGTGACCCAAAAGGATGCCTACCCACTACCCCGCATCGAGGAGTCCCTCACTGCTCTTGGAAAAGCTGTTTACTTCTTTACCCTGGACCTTACCAGTGGATACTGGCAGGTACCAGTGGCAAAAGAGGATCAGGAGAAGACTGCCTTTACCACACCAATGGGTTTGTTCAAATTTACCAGCATGCCGTTTGGGTTATGTAACGCCACAGCTACTTTCCAAAGGCTGATGGAGCGTTGTCTAGGACATAAGAACTTCGAGAGTGTACTGCTTTATTTGGATGATGTGATAGTCTATTCCAAGACTTACGAGGAACATCTCACACATCTGGCAGAGGTCTTCCAAGTCCTGATTCAGCACGGCCTGAAGATCAAGCCATCAAAGTGCCACCTCCTCAAACCACAGGTAAAGTACCTGGGCCACATTGTGAGCGCGGAAGGAGTGAAGCCTGACCCGGAAAAGATCTCGGCAGTTCAAGGCTGGCCTACACCAACCACAGTTAAGGAAGTGAGGAGTTTTCTCGGATTCGCTGGGTACTACAGGCGATTCATCCCTCAGTTTGCTCAGATTTCAGAACCTCTGCAAGAACTGCTAAGAGGACATCCACCTGAGATTCGTAAGAAGAAACTACCAATCATCTGGACTGACCGGCAGGAGACTGCCTTCCAGACCCTCAAGAGACTGCTTACCCAGCCCCCTATCCTGGGTTATCCTGACTACCAAATACCATTTTGTTGTACACTGACGCCAGTTACCTAGGCCTCGGATCAGTCTTGTCTCAGGTACAAGATGGTAAAGAAAGAGTCATCGCCTACGCAAGTAGAGGTCTGCGAGGTGCCGAGAAGAATGACCAGAATTACAGTTCTTTTAAACTGGAGTTCTTAGCACTCGTATGGGCAGTGACGGAAAAGTTCAAGGATTACTTAGCTGTGACACCTTTCACCGTGTTCACTGACAATAATCCGCTAACACATCTCAACACGGCAAAACTTGGGAGCATTGGAACAAAGATGGGCATCAAGACTTGCAAAACTTTCAATTTACTGTGAAGTATCGCTCAGGGGCAAGGCACATCAATGCTGATGCCTTATCCCGCCTACCAACAGGGGAGGAACCACCCAGCTCAGTGGAAGATGAATGGGAGGAAGTTGAAATGCCTGCTTTCTACACCCGTTTTGCTCACCAGAATACAACTACAGTCTTAAGGAACCAGGATCGGGATGCCAGATCAACTCCATCCAACCAGCATCCTGAAAACGCGTCCTGGAAGGCCCTCCAAGAGGAGAGTAGAGTATTAGGAGAGATCCAAGATTACCTGCAAAGTGGACGGATACCACGCAGGTTACGTCAAGACTATCCTGATCCTGAGCTGCTACGTCTATGGAGACAGAGGAAACGCCTGTTTATCTACCGAGGTCTACTACAGAGGAATACTCTTGAGCCAACATCGGGCGAGCGACTTCATCAGTTGCTGATCCCTCGTAGGGATGCCCACATCGTACTTGAGGCATACCACAACAAATCTGGACACTTCGGGTACAGAAGACCGAAGCCACCATTCGTGGAGGTTTCTACTGGATTGGCATGCGCCAGGACATTGAGAAATGGTGTAGGGAATGTCCTTCCTGCACGAAGACCAAAGGAGAAAGACGTGATCAAAGAGCTCCGTTGCATCCTATCAAGACTCAGCGTCCTCTTCAAATTGTTTTAATGGACCATGTAAAGTTGGAGTCAAGTAGGTCTGGCTATACCTACGCTTTAAAACCATAGTTTGACCACTACACAAAGTTTGCTGTAGCAGTACCAGTAAAGGATTTGACTGCTCAGAACAACTGCTGAAAAGCTTTGGAAGAATTTCATTCCTTACCATTATAACGGCTGTCCTGATCACATCCTAACGGATCGAGTGAGCTGCCTTTGAGTCACGTTGATCCATCAACTAATGTCAAACAGCACAACTGCAAGAAGTTGAGAACTAACCGCTTACCATCCACAGTGGTAACGGTTCTCTGTGAGAAGATCAACCAGATCCTCATAAGCATGTTGAGAACAAGCCTCGATCTCTCAAAGATCTGATTGGCCAAAATCACTACCTGAATTGGTGTACACCTACAATAAACACTGTCCATTGTTCTATACTGGATATACTCCATACTTCCTAATGTTTGGACGTCAAGGACAGTTAACCAATCAGACTTGGCCCTTGGAGTACAAGTACCATAATTCAGTCAACCCTTATACCAGAAATCACATGGGTAAAAGACCACCAAAGACGTCTGGAAGAAGCTAAGGAGATTGTTGCCATTAAGATGGAAGAAGCTAGACGCAAGCAAGAAGCAGATTGCAACCTACATGCTCGATTGGAGCCATTGCAAATAGGAGATAGAGTTTGGCTAAAGACTCATCATCGAACAAGTAAACTCAATCCAAAATGGGAAGCTGAACCCTACACAATTGTGGCTGTACCATATCCAGATGGTGGGGTCTACAAGATTGCGAAGGAAGAGAGAGAACCTCATACCGTGCACCGCAATCGGTTGAAACTTTGCCTAAAGGAAGAATTTCCAGCAGAGTTCAAAGATATGGAACCTAGTCTACAAGCAGAAAAAGTTTCAGGAGCCATCTGTTCCTATAACCAACCACAATTCTTTGACCCATTGTACATTTTTCTGGGACCCATTCTTACTGTGCCCACTCCAAGAGTTCCTACCAGGGAACTAGCTGACTCAAGAGAAGAAGAAGCAGAACTACTATCTGTAGTAGTGGAGCAACCACCCCCATTAAGGAGATCAGAAAGAACAACACTAAAGGGATACCTCCAATCAGATACAGATTCTAAGTTCCAGATTACAGCAGAACGCCCAAAAAGTTTCTTTAGGCCTTGTTGGCCATATTGTTATTTGTCTTATCATGTCATATTGTTGATGAGAAAATGTTATAGTAACGTAATGTTCAAGCATTAGTGCCTGACTTAGAGTTAAGAGTAACGTTTAAGATATGTGCCTGGGTTTAGCCAAGATTCCCAGAACTGTTTGAAATAGTTATAATCTGCCATGGACTGCCTACTTCAGTGTTCTACCTCAACCCAGAGACTCTAACGGACACTACCTAGGTCATGTGCCACAGAGCGTCTGTTTTGCTACAAAGGGACTTCCTAATTATGGACACTACCTGGACTCCGTGTGTACTGAGCTGTGCCAGAACCCCTATACTTACCCTTACACTGTTAATGCAGCCATGCTTACTATGTGTTTACAGAAGCACTCTAATATGGACGCTATGCTAAGTGCCAATTGAGAGTTTTTCCTTTGGGCAGGAGCCCACTATAACTACCAAGTTGTTTATATGTATTTGCACTATATTTGCTACGCCTAACCAAACTATTGCACCTATTTTATATGGGTATGGTGCCTTTGATAATTGCTTGTTTCCAGTTTCCATCCTCACCCCAGCCCGTCGCCGAGGACGGCTTATTTTCAGAGGGGGAATATGTAGTATACCAGAGCGCAATTCCTGTGGCTGGGCTTAGGATGGCACCTGTCCACAACTGGTATTGTATATGTGATATGTCATGCAATTTACTATATAATGTTTATTGTATTTATCTGGCAGGCAGAGAATGGGTTACAAGCCTCAGAAACACTACAACACTACGCCGCAGTGACACCTACAGGTTTTACAGGGAACTGTAGGCAGTGTATTCCTTTCCAGTTTATTCTAGAAAATGCTAGAAAGTGGGTGGAGCAGGCTCGAGACTCAAAAAACCTAGCTGTAACAGGGAGTAGAGGGGAGGGTGTTGAGCTGTGTGCTCAGAGTGTGCAGGGCAGCTGCTGCTTGCTGTTCTGTGAGCAGGCCTGATGTTCCAGAGAAGCCTGGCTGATATTTAAGAAGGGGAAAGAGATAAAGGAGAAGGAGGAGGGACATGAGGGAGAGAGATCGGAAGGAGCATCTGCAGAAAATACAAGGTACTTCATTACTGTCCGTGGGAATCCTAAGGATCAGGAGCCCTAAGTAAAAGGACTTGAGTGTATTGGGTAGCAGAGATAACTGAGGCCTCTGTACCATCTCTTACTGCAGATTCAGGGGGTAGGATTTACTTGGACCCCTGGATTACCTCTAGGAAACCGAAAGTTGTGGCTTAAGGCCCGGCCTAGTATCCACAAGGCAGAAAGCTCCCTATCAGACAGGGAGGGAAAGGACTCATGCTCCATTGGGGAAAAGGATCACAGGGTCATAGTGCCCACCAGCGTCCCACACGTAGTGACAGACCAGGGTCTGAGGCAGACCGTCTCTCCACACACCACCTCTCTCCAAAACCGGCACAGTAACCCATTCAAGGCCAACCAGCTTTAACAACTATATGCAACTGGACTGTTCAAGTGCCTTTGAGTTTCTTCAGTAAAGGAGTTATTGTTATACTGCCTCCCTCCTTGTCTCCCTGTTGTCTGGTCCCACTGCACCACACCGTCATCAAGGGCCATATTGCCGGACAGCAGTATTTGGGGTTGGCCCCGGGAGGGTGACTACAGGTCCACACCACCGACCACCTTACACACCGGTGCAACCCCCCCCTTAAACCTTTACAGCGGCCCCCAGAAGAGAGAGAGAACACAGGGAAGCGCCAGAGAGTAACCTGTTCCTGTGGAAGCCCTCGTGCCCACCTGTGACTGTGACGAGTCTAAAAGCCATCCTGCAGGTACAGCACACTCCCACTCTGCAGCTCTCAGTGTGTCCCCTCATTCCAGAGCTAAGCGCTATACAGGAGAGGCCAAGCCACTATAACCCTCTCCTCATCACCATCACTCCAACTCTCTCCTTCCACCACCCTGGCTTGCTGCATAAGCAACCAGCAGGAAAGATAGTGGATGGAAGGTATGTCCCTAGTATTATGCTGCAAATAGTAGGGAAGTTCCAGGGATGTCAGGGAGGCCAGACCAGTGGGCTATCCCGGCTTTTTCAAATGTCTGAGTGGCAGCAGGAGAACTGCACTAGTGGGGCCCACTAAGGAACCGGACCTTGGTGGGGGAAAAGACAGCATTATGGTTAATTAACCATAGGTTACTTAGAGGTTAGTGTTTTAGTATAGCTGCTATGCAGCTTGAATGGGCTGTTTTTTTCTGACCGGCTGTAGCGTGGGTGGGAGGCCGTTCACCCCTCTGGTCCAGGCTTTACAGGTGTTCCAGGCCTTTAAAGCCTGTGCAGGAAGAGACCAGGTGAGAGAGTCAACCTGGTGCTGATTGGTGACAGGAGTCATTTCTCCAGAAGGTGCTGAGCAGGAAGGAGCCTGCTACAGACCACTGAACCAGACCGAGGAGGTCTGCATTCCAGAGACTTCATCTGCCACACGGTGGAGTATAAAACTGTGTTCCCTTTGATGCTGGACTTACATTTTGTGTTGATGTGCTGCATGTTAAACGGCTGAAGTAAGCCTACGGCATAAGACTTTCTGTTTGTTTTGCTGTTTTGTTTGCTACTAAAATAAAACCCTATATTTTTAGTTGGTTGCAACCATCCCGTTTGTGCCTACCTCTATGACCGCTAATCCCCACATTATATATATATATATATATATATATATATATATATATATATAATCTTATTGACAAAAAAACTAATTGATCTAACAATCAGGCAGGCTAATAAAGTGATGCTTCTCACTGAAGACGTCTGTGAATGCTTGGATAAGAACAGGAAGACCTAGAAGTGGAGTTGGAAGTGTAGGTGGAGACTAGGTTGCATTAGACGGGATGGCTTGAGGCAGAGTGAGTGACATTTCTTCACTATTAGCAGAAGATATCTTTAGAGGCTTGTCAAGATGAGTGACTGGTAGACAGAATTTGGAAACCAGGGACAAGTGAATAAAGTTTCCTGCAGAGTCAGAGTTCAGGATCTTGAAAACAGAGATCAGATGAGGTGCTGAGAGTATGGTCAAGTGTTGAGAGGATGCATTCTCGTCCAGGCTCGCCGCTCCCACGAAGTCTAAGTGTTGGAGTTTCCCAGATGAACTAGGATGAATTGGGCAGTTCCTTTGTAATTGTTCAGTGCTCCCATAATATAGGCAGAGGTTCAGACTGTA
This sequence comes from Phyllomedusa bahiana, assembly GCA_025379985.1. Classification (NCBI taxonomy): domain Eukaryota; kingdom Metazoa; phylum Chordata; class Amphibia; order Anura; family Hylidae; genus Phyllomedusa; species Phyllomedusa bahiana. The sequence continues at coordinate 174,813 of JAODAL010001736.1, forward strand.
CCCGAGGGTGCATTCTTCTTATGTTAGATGAAGTCTCTCCACTTGCATAGACTCATCAGGAGAACACCTGGGTGGCGGGTGTTGAGGGACTTTTGAAGACGGGTGCAAGGCAAGGAAGTTTGCGAAGCTGGATGGACTCTATTTTCTGGCGAAGCTCTAAGACAGGAGCCTTTCTCTAACTGTAGAAAAGTTTCTGTATGGCATGAAAAATTGCTCATGGGTTAATTAACAGATCATTTGTGGTGTTGCCTGCTTTTCTTATTTTATGCACAGATAAGGACATATTAGTTCAAGTCTGGTGAGGCACCCTAATATTAACTTCCAGCACAGCTCATATATTTTCTTTTAATGTCTAATTAAACCACATCTGTAATAATTTACATATCTGCCAGAGACTTAGTTGCATGTCGAGTTTTGTCGCATGTTTTCCAATATTTCCATTTTGAAACACATATGACAATAAGTATTACTCAAAAAAGCGTTAAACAAACCAAAATATACAATGTTTAGCCTTTTCATTTACTACTTAATCTACATTATGATGGCCCAGGGCCCTTACCAGTTCAGAATTTCTGTTTCTCCACATTAACCTTTCCAACCCTGTAAGAGCACAGTTTGATACTTTTGTGTATACCAATTTAAGGGACTGTTATAATCTTGATTTCCTGTAAATAGGTAAGGTGGCCCTCACACATTACTTTTCCCAAGGTTTTCAGAGACCAAAACCCTGCCATGAAAAGAACAGGATTGTCAGTGAAAGGTGGATTTGAGGAGGCTGGAGCTGCTCTTGGGCCCCAGTGCCTGAGACCCTTCTGCCACATAAGAAGACAGTTTCATAATTGACACGTAGTAGATAGCGGACTTCTTACACATTTTGTATTAGTAACCACAACCTTAAAGTTATATCTCTGCACATTGACACAGGAGAATAAATAACTTTATTTCTGTTATCTGTCTCTACCTTGTATCTATTATACAATTAAATGATGAATCCTGGCAATGTAACTTTCCTGATGCATTACATAAAACAACTTCCGATATAGATAAGCCTGCCTTAGGTATTGTTTAAAAACAACGCAAATATTTTATTTTCTAATCTAAGGATCCATTTTCTGACTTTGTGTAAAGAATGGCAAGCAAATGTAAGTTATAGAAAAGAATAATTTTTCTTGTATCTTTTTCTACATTATTGTTACTTACCTATATGAGATTATATGTGCTAATTTTTTATTCTTAATCTTAAATACAGTGGATCATGGTGACTATGACATATTAAATTAGTGTAATGATTTATGACTCTTATCAAAGGCACTCAAAGTATAATAGTTTTGGTTTTTTTTTTTTTGTGTTTTTCTTCTTACTCTTAAGCCAACTTCCAGAATACATATGTCATCCAATGTAGATGTGTAAAGACTTGTGTGCAAAAACATACTTAACCTCTTACCGCCGCAGCCAGTTTTGACCTCTCCGATAGAGCCCCATTTTTTTAAATCTGACATTTGTCACTTTATGTGATAATAACTGTGACGGAGGAGTGGATCCGCTGGGCGAACGCAAGCGATGATAGCTAAGCCACGCCAGGGAACGGAATCTAAGTAGCCCCCGGTTTTCACCAGAGCCCGCCGCAAAGCAGGATGGACTTGCTGCGACGTGAGGCTACCAGGTCGGTACCCCTGACGTGACTTGCTTGCGATGGCGGCCGGGGTACAGCGTGGTACAAAAACGTAATCCGGAGGCGTAGTCGGGGACAGGCAGAAGGTCAGGGCAGGCGGCCCTTTAGATTTAGAGAAGTCGGCGCGCGCGCGCCTAGAGCAGTAGCCACGCGCACGGCGGCCGGGAGCGGCGTTCACAGGAGCGCGGACAGGTAAGGGACGTGGCGCCGGGACCGGGACAACAGGGGAAAGGTCGCGGGCGGCAGCGGAGCCCGCGACCCCCGTGACAATAACTTTTTAAAAGCAGGGTGAGATGTGTGTGCGACGTCATGACTGGGATGTGTATGGTTGCGATTGGCTGGAAAAATCAACATGACCTTGTTTTACATAGATCAGCGTTTCCTGTTCGCCTCAGTGTCTCCCTGCAGTCTCAGAGCGAAGGGACGTGCGCTCTGCTTTGTCGTCACAAACAGCTAAGCGGAAATTATTTATTTCTTCTCAGAGAAACCTCTACTATTAGCTGTGAATCTTACATTTAGTTTAGATTAGAGATTGTAAGATTTTATATATTTAGGTTAGAGAATTTTAAAGGAGCCTTATGCCTGTTTAAAAGTCACGGGGGGGAGCGGAGGGGGGCCAACGGGGAAACACAAGACAAGCTCTATAAAGATACTGGATTAAAAGTTCACCAAAACTTAGTCTAGACATTGCAAAGGCTTTATTAATAACAGTTTTCTATTGAAATAATTTCCTGGATTATTGGGCAGCCTGAACTTATAGGATACCATTCTTTTCTAGTACTGCAGGTATCTTTGTTAGATTACAAAACTCCACTTTTATTTCAGTTATACAATTTCAGATAGGTGTTCATTTTCAATTTTGCCATTCCACTTTGTTGTTTATCCACCTTGCACTTAAATTGAATCCAGCAATTTTATAGTCACCACAGGTGATTTGATAAGGTGCCAAATATATCATTGTCATTATACGAATAGACAAGCTCTAGATGAATACGGGATAAAGTTCACTAGACTTAGTGTAGACATTGCAATTGTTATTATTAACAATTTTCACTATTGAAATATTTCTGGATATTGCAGCCTGAACTCTTTAGGATACACCTCTTTATCTAGTAACTGCAGTCTCTTTTGTTAGGTGCATACTCCAACTTTTATTATTCAGTATACATTTCAGGATAGGTTCATTTTCAATTTTGCCCATTCCAACCACTTTGTATTTATATCAACTTGTACTTAAATTAGAATCCTGCAAGTCTGCCAAGGTTGATAGGTTCCAAATAATACTTGTATTATCCGACTAAATTTCAGATACGTTGTTTTTTGACTTTGGCGCACTACAGCTTTGTTCATTGAGGCACATTGCAATTAAATGTGAATAATGCCAAGTTTTTGTCACCACAGGTGAATGGATAGGTGCCAAAAATACCTTTTATTATCCGAATTACATTCAAGATACGTGTTTTTTTGCACTTTTGCCAGTCCAGATTTGTGATAAAGCCACCTTGCAGTTTAAATTTGAATCCAGCTATTGTGTAGTTACCACAGGTGATTTGATAGGTGCACAAAAATTACCTTTTATTATCCGATTTCATTAAAGATTCGTGTTTTCTGACTTTGGTGCTTTACAGCTTTGTTCATTGTGGGCACATTGCACTTAAATGTGAATACTGCTATTTTTTAGTCACCGCGGTGAAATTGATAGGTGGCCAAAAAATACCTTTTTTATTATAAGAATAACATTAACAGATACGTGTTTTTTTTGCACTTTTGCCCCGAGTCCAGATTTTGTGATAGAGCTCACCTTGCAGTTAAATTTGATTCCAGCAATTGTGTAGTTACAAGGTGATTTGATAGGTGCCAAAAAAATACCTTTTTATTATTCGAATACTTTACAGATACGTGGTTTTTGCACTTTTGCCCGTCCTGATTGTTGATAGAGCCACCTTGCAGTTAAATTTGGTCACAATTGTGTAGTTACCACAGGTGAATTGTTAGGTGCCAAAAAATTCCTGTTTATTATCCGAATACATTACAGATAAGTGTTTTTGACTTTTTCCCAGTCCAGATTTGTTGATAGAGCCACCTTGCAGTTATATTTGAATACAGCAATTTTGTAGTTACCACAGGTGAATTGTATAGGTGCCAAAAAATACCTTTTATTATCCGAATACATTACAGATACGTGTTTTTTGACTTTGGTGCACTACAGCTTAGTTCATTGAGGCACCTTTTACTTAAATGTGAATACTGCAATTTCTTAGTCTCAACTGGTGAAATTGATAGGTGCCAAATAAATCCTTTTAATATCGAATTACATTACAGATGCGTGTTTTTTGACTTTTGCCCCAGTTCCAGATGTGTTGATAGTGCCACCTTGCAGTTTAAAATTTGAATCCAGCAATTGTGTAGTTATCAAAGGTGAATTGATAGGTGCAAAAAAATACCTTTTATTATCCGAATACATTACAGATACGTGTTTTTTGACTTGGTGCACTACAGATTGTACATTGAGGCACCTTTTACTTAAATGTGAATACTGCAAATTTCCTTAGTCACCACAGGTGAATTGATTAGGTGCACAAAAAATAAAAAAAAAACCCACTTTTTATTAATCCGAATAATTACAGGATAAGTGTTTTTTTAACTTTTGCCCAGTCCAGATTTGTTGATAGAGCAACCTTGCAGTTAAATTTGAATCCGGCATTTGTGTAGTTCCACAGGTGAATTGATAGGTGCAAAATATACATTTTTTTATCCGAATTACATTTCAGATACGTGTTTTTCACTTTGGCGCAGGCCTGCACTTTGTTGACGTGTTAGATCTACTTTGCAGTTATTTTGATCCATCAATTTTGTTTTGATTTGAGGGATTTGAAAATAGATGTGATTTGACGTCGTTTTAATAAAGAGACTTTCCAAAACGCTTTCCTTAACTTCATGAAATTTGTATATTTCTGAACATGAAAGCGAAATTTCAGGTGGTAAGCGAGCAAAGAGGGGGGTAGAACATGGAGGTTAAGGTCCGAGAGAATGTGCTCCTTCCAGTGTTGGCGACAACCACACTATGCCTGGGATCTTCAGTTGCAGGACCGTCAGGCTGTCATCGCTGGGTTCAGGGCCTGTGAATCGACTGTAACGAACATCGTCGCCAATTGTTCATTCAGTGGTAAATTGAAACCTGCATCAGCAGTCTGACCTCATCGTCCTCCCAGTCACGGCCTCAAATGTCGTCATCTAGCATCACCGCATCCGTCCACATGAAGCAGCCCCAAATGTCCAAACTCGTGTACCCAGCCACTGTGGCTAATCCATTTTCTGAAGACTCATATATGAAAAATGGGTTGGGGTTCCAGTAGGCATGTTAAAAGATCAAGGGCCAGAGTGGATGATTTTCTCTGCTCTGACCCCAGTTACTGATGCCATCAGAGGAGATAGATGCGGTCAATCGGCAAATAATCCCGGGCGGCGGCAACGCCTTGCAGGCCCTCTTCTTGATAGCCCGCAGCTCCTGGATGCAGAATGTCAGGACGACAAAGTCACCTGTGTTGATGATGATGATGACGAACATTGGGATCCAACGTGGTCTTTTCAGCAGGATTTGCTTGTTGAGCGCTTCATCATGGACGAGGAGGAAGACGTTGGGGATGTGTCAGTACGGGTTCCGCCTCAAAAAGGGAGAGGCGCGGGATCGCAGAAAGTCCGCTGGATATGATTCCGCCAGCCACGGTCAGCGCAAAACCCTGCTCCTCGCTATCGCCGTCAAAAAGGTCCAGGACCTCTCAAGCCTGGGCCCTTCTTTGACCAAGCCTCTGATTTCACCACAGCGATGTCATATGCCGCCTTTGGCGTAATACGCAAAGTAGAGGCAAGAACCTTAGGTGGTTAACCCACCTCAACATGGTCTAGTACATGCAGCGAATGAATGAGTTGAAAATGGAGGCAATACATTGGCCAAAAATGGCAGACCCGCGCCGGGGCTCCAAACCACTGTCACACCCTCTGTTCTCCGCCTCCTCCGCCAACCACCAAGCGTTCCTCAGCTGCCCATGTCTCTCAGTATGTTCATGATCTGGGAGATCAGCCTCCGTTCAGCCTCCTGTGTCGCCCTAGTACCTCCAGCACCACCAGAGACCCATCCTACCCCTTTCCTTCCGCCAGTTTGACGTCCTGCACGCCGTACAAGCGGCCAGTATAGCAGCCAGCCTTCTGTCTTCCAGGTTTGGGAGCGAAGAAACACTTTAACCCTAACATCCCAAAGCCAAACGCCTGAATGTCGCATTGCCAGGCTTTTGGCCTTGGAAATGTTGACCTTTCCCGTCTGGTGGACACAGATGGGTTGCCGCCTTCACGTCATGGCCCTTGCCTGGCCCCAATAACCAGGGGTTCCCGAGCAGGCATTTCTTTGCCAGGAAAAGCCTGTCCCTGCCCTGGCCAGCCACGTGTCATCTAAAATTTCAAGCGCGTTGTCTGCATCTGTGGCCGGAAAAAGTCCATCTGACCACTGACACATGGATAGTAAGCACGGCCAAGGCCGCTATATATCTGTGACAGCTCACTGGGTGAGTGGGTGGATGTAATGGGGGTGACGGTGGCTCTTCAGGCTCGCGCGCACGATCTTCATAATAGCATGGATGGTGCAGGGTTATTTCCCCCAAGGTCCTCTGGTGGCTTCCGTGCCCAGTGAAACCAGGCCGTGTTGCTATTTATCTGTCTTTGGAGACCGTCCACAACACAGGTCAGGAGCTGTGACGGTCTCCGCAAACGAGACCGAGCGGCTGGCTGGGTGCCAAGGCCTTGTGCCACGGCAAGGTGGTGTGCGTTAACGGGCGAAATATGCTGGACGCCCTTAAGATCGGTAGGATGGAGCACCAACCCTTGCCTAGGCACATGTCATGAACCTTGTCGTCCAGAAAATTTCTAAAGAGCTACCGGGTCTGGACTGCCTGCGAGGAAGGCTCGAAGTCTAAGTTCGCACTTCGCCGTTCGCACCCTGCTATTCCCGCCTGGCTGGCGTTGCAGTCGTACAGCACGTGGCAGCACGCTGGAATTCAACCCTCCACATGCTCCAGCGTTTGTGGCAGCAGGCGCCAATGGCCATTACGCACAGTACGAGTGTGACACATGGCCTGAACAGCAGGGTGCGGACCTCGGGGTGTTGAGCCACCGAGAGTGGAGGCAGGTGAAAGAGCTCTGCACCATTCTTGCCAGTTTTGAAGAAGACCACCCAAATGGTCTGTGCGTACAATGCCCTTGTCAGCATGAGCAGTGTGTGATCTTAGTTCTGGAAGGATGTGGACACTCTGAAACAAAGACGGAGGAGGAGACGGGACATCAGATGCGGACCACGGAGCCTTTATCTCCGTCTAAAATTCACAAGGGCCCGACAGTTTCACAATTTCACATCGGTTTCATTAGGCAGTGGTTCGGGGTCCAGAAGCTAGTGCAGGTGGCGCATCAGTCTCAGGGTGCATCTCTTCAGGCTAGTCAGGGCTGTGTGAAGCTGTGCCGGAGGCAGCGGAGGAGGAGGTGGAGGAGGTATTCCTAGACCACCGATGTTACCGACGTCCCGGCCTTGGAAAGAGATTGGTGCGAATTTGAGGCGGAGGAGGAAGATGAGGAAGTTCAGTTTTGCTTGTGCCCCTCGACCCAGAGGCTAGGGAAATCAAAGGCTCCCTCTCTCACATGAGTGCTTGGATGCTCACCATTTCCTCCAACATGATCCTCGCATTAAGGGCCATCAAAATGAACAACAGTTACTGGGTGGCCACCTCCTGGATCCACGGTTACACAACAAAACTCAGCACTTTCACTTTCCACCCTATCCAAATAGAGAGTAAAATGCAGGAAATGGAGCCTTGCTGATTGATCAACTGAGACATCTGTTGGTCTGCTTCACGTTCCCCAAATGTCACGGTGGAACAAACATCAGCGACGTGTCAGCAGTAGAGTGCCCAAGTAGGCGTATGGCAGCAGCAGGCAAGGTGGCAGAAGCCTTATGGGTGACATTGGCAATCTTGTTACCTCCTCACCAAACGATGCAATCTGGGCACACATCAACACTCAGAGATCTGCTTTATGATCTTGGTGCACGACTATCTGGTCTATACACCGATGTTTTTGTATGTGTTCCGGGAAACCATAGACTTCTAGTATCCAAAATGACGAATGGCCCGAGCTGCTCATCACGCTATATAGGTGTTGTCCTGCCCACGCAGCCAGCGTCATATCTGAGCGGACCTTCAGCACAGCTGGAGGAGTCATTACAGACAAACGCATCCGGCTTTCCACAGATAATGTGGATCGTCTGACTTTCATAAGGATGAATCAGGCATGGATCTCTGGATGATGTTCCTTTCTTGTGGCCCCAATTGCCGAGGTCAACGATTAGTTGCCGGTCTATTCACTTCCTTTCAAAAAAAATGGTCCTTTTGAAAAACTTTTTTTTAAAATGATCTTTTTACTGAATTTTTATTCTCTTTTCCAACAGTTTTTTTGGTTTTTTTGCTGTGAGGAAAATGTAAAAACAGCAAGGTTTCAGACAACCCCGTATCCTTTTACTACTTTATCTAAAAAGTTTTGCATTGTCAATGGTTTTGGGGTCATGTTGCTGTGAGTAACAAAATCTGGTTTTGGAACAAAAATGTGACTTCAAAGTGGCATTTCCCCCTCACAATTTTTATGTGGCTGAGAATCATTTTAAAATTTTTTTGGGTATGTTGCTGTGAGAACAGTATAATTATGGTCCTTTGGGAACAAAATGTGGTTTTTAAGTAGCATTTCTCCCTCAAAATTTTTTAATAGTGGCTAAAAGTCAATTTATATTTTTGGGGTCTGTGCTGTGAGATACGCAAAAATCATGGTCCTTTGGAACAGAAATGGGGTTCAAGTGGCATTTCCCCCTCAAAATTTTTAACAGTGGCTGAGAAGTCATTTTTTAATTTTTTGGGGGTCATGTGCTTTGAAAGCAGAATACTACAGGCCCTTTAAAAAAAATTTTTTGTTCTAATAACTTTTGTTCTCACAATTGCCCAAAGTGCTCAAGGGTCATGTTTGAATTTTTGGGGGCATTTTTCTTTAAAATGAGTATACTACAGGTCCATTATAAAAAAAATGTTGTTTCTAACGAATTTGTTCTTCACAATTGTCAAGAGGGCCAAGGGTGAGGTGCGTCGAAAAAGGAATGGTAGGGCACTGTTAATGGGCACTTTGCAAAATGACTTGGTTTTTTCAAGTCTTAACATGCATCAATCCTGTATTGAGCAACCCATTTAAAACAATTAAAAAAAAAGAAAAAAAGACATGGTGGTTCCATCCATTTTAAAAAAAGTGTTCTTGAATTAAACTCTAAAAACTTGCTGTACAAAATAGCGGGAAAAAAAAAATTCCCCTGAATTGTACAAGGGAGGTACAAAAAACTTGACCAGATGTTAGGTTATTCAGAGGATATGGAATTGGAGCACGGACAGAGAACCAAGTATAGAGAAAATTTCCTCCAGCACGTTGAGTAAAATGAGAAAAGAATCCCAAGAAAAAGGGCACCTGGGTGTAACAGGAGTTTTAACCACCCAGTATTTCCAAGTGAAGCTCAATTGGGTTCCGCACTCATACGGAGGGGCAAGTGTTTACCCAGGTCTTGCTGTGTACTGAGGAAGGCTGGAGTTCTCACACTTCCGCTTCCGCACTCTGCTTCAGCACGACAGTTTTCGTTGCTGCGTCATCAGGGCATTTTAACCTGCGTGTTAAAAGATGATGGACGCCAGCCTGGGCTCTCACGCACCCACTGTAACTCCGGCCCTGGGTCATGCTGTGGCACAGGACAGGTATAGTCAATGTCCAGCTCAATTAAAATGGTGGTTGAAAGACTCCTTTTTCCGGCACTTTTTAATCTGGGGTCATGCAGGTTTGGGGCTCATGCTGGGGCCCAGGACAGGGTTTGTCAATGTCCAGTGAAACTAAAATGGTGGTTGAAAGACTCCTTTTTCCGGCACTTTTAAATGTGGGGGTCATGCAGGTTTGGGGCTCATGCTGCGTTCCTGGACAGGGATATTCAATGCCCAGTTCAAGTAAAATGATGGTTCAAAAAATACTGCCTTTGGCACTTTTAATTTGTGGGTGATGCAGGTTTAAGGGTCATTGCTGTGGTACAAGACAGGGATAGTAAATGGTGTGTGACTTTTTTCTGTGGTTTTTTATAGCCTAAGTGTTGTGCCTAAGATGTAGCAGGTATCCATTTGACTGTTGTGGCTGTTTAATTCCAGCTTCTCCAGCCCTGTTTGGGTGTAAGAATGAAGGTGTTGTTGCTCTCCCATAGACTTTAATGGTCATCGCTCATAATCGACTGCTCACTTTCGAAAAACCTTATCGATGGTGGCCGACTATCGACTATCGCCCGATGTCGATAGCCAAAGTAATCGCTCAACGCTAATCGCTATCTTCTGACAACCATAACTTTTTTTTTAATTTTTCTGTATACAGAGCTATGTAAGGGCTTCTTGTTTGCTGGTTCAACAGAAATTTTGTTTGGTACTACTTTGGCATTTATATGACTTTTTCATCACTTTTTATTCCATTTTATGTGCTGTGGGATGAATGAAAATCGCAATTCTGTGACTTTTTTGTGTTTTTTTTTTTTTGTTTTTTTTACAGCGTTCACCGAGCGGGTTAAATAACTTTACAGATTTGTAGGGTAGGTTGTAACTTGCGGCATGATACCAAATATGCATGCTTTATTTATTTTGTTATCTTTTTGGGGCGATTGGAGTTTATAAAGGAGAAAAGGGAGGTGGACGAGTCAAAAGAGCCTTATAACAGATTGAGTCCTTTCCGAGTTTTGGCTGGGTTATTAAAATAAAACTAAAATGGGTAAAAGGCTGATTCTACCTTTATGTCAAGGATGCAGGGAAAAAGCCTAGGACGAAGATATTTATAAAAATCTCTCCAAAGGTCTCCTGAATCCAATTAAAGGGCTGGAGGGAATGTACGGAACTGATTTATTTGACAGTGTATATGACTCTATCTACATAATTTTGTAAATCAATATCAGAGAGAATATTCTGGAAATAAACAAGAGTGATGTTTTGTGGAAGGAGTAAAAAAAGAGAATTCATCCCTTCTAATTTATGCCACATTAGAAGCCCAGTGGAAATTGTAGAGGAAAATGAAGAGGTATGTAGTTGGCGATAGCCCAGCAACTGTTCTTCCATAGCTATCCACTGTTTTGAGTAGTCATGGAGCCACCAATATCTGGTATGTTCCAAGATGGCAGCTTTCTAATAAGTTTTAAATAGCGGCAGCCCAAACCTCCCTTAGCAATAGGTGACAAAAGGATTTTATCCGCTACTCTTGGCCTTTTATTTTGCCAAACAAGATACATAAGTAGTTTTGTAAGCAGGATAATTGGGAAGCAGTGAAATGAATTGGAATGTTCCTGAAGTAGATGATTTTAGAGAATAGCATAATTTTGACTGCGTTAATTGGTCTTAGCCAAGATATTAGGGCTTTTGAGTAATTAGCAATATCTGCTTGAAGAGTCTTATAAAGTGAATTGTAATTAGCAGGAGCAAGTTTTGAGGGTGGATATGTTAAGGAGATTCCCAGGTAGGGAAGTTCAGCATTCAACCACTGATATGGTTATTGCAATTGTATACCTTTACAAGTGGCATTTGAAATTCCCGATTGCTGGTATCCGGGTGTGCATCCACTGTGATCACCGCAGGCGAGATGGTATATGGAGATCCACGCCAGGGAGCGGAGTCTAAGGGGCCCCCCAGTCTTCACTGGAGCCTGCCGCAAAGCAGGACGGACTTTGCTGCAGAGAACCCCCAGGTCGCTACCCCTGACGTGGCTACCTGCGGTGACACTCGAGGTGAAGGACAGGATCTCAAGGCACAGAAGCGGTGGTAGACAGGTACATCCGGAAAACATATGCAGAGCAGGTTTCAGCAGGAATAAACGTACACTTCAGCAGGAATACAGCAGGATACAGAACAGGTGCATCATCAGGATATAGCAGTTACTGGACCGGTGCCACGGCAGGACACAGGACAAGTGCAGAGACAGCAGAATGACAGATGGTCAGGAGCTCTGATGGATTGTAGGAACTGGACCAGCATCTCAGGGGTTAAGTACCGAACAGCAGACCTGAGATGCTGGCAGGAGCTCAGATGGAACCTCTCAGCATGAGGCACAACACAAACTGCAATGGACTGACCCAGAGCAAAGGACAGGAACTTCCTTTTAAAGCCAGGGGTCACAGGTCAAGAGGAAGGAGATCAGGACAGAAAACCTATAAAGGGCAGGAAGCTGCCGCGCGTGTGCCTTAGGAGATACATTGCATGTACAGGACCCCAGGAAGCAGAAGCAATAGGAAAGGCAAGTAAACAGCAGAACACAGGCTGCCAGGACCTCTTCAAAGGGAGCCCAGCAGCGGCATGGCAGGCACGGACACGCTGACGGTCCAAGGCAGGGAGGGTGGCGTGAACCAGGACAATCTGGACCAGGGGACTTTTTGGGTTTTAGGTTTTTGATAGCAATTGTGGTTTCGGTAGTTGACATTGGAGCTGATAATAGTTCACACTGGAAACCATTAAGGGAATGGGAGAGAGAGTTTAGACAATAAGTTTTCATTAACTGACAGATCTCAGAGTGTCTAGCTTTCTTGTCATGGGATGCCACTTGTAGGAAATGACCCCTCATATATGCCTTATGGAAGCACCATAATGTTGATGAGGAAACCTATTTATTGTCATTCAGCTGGAAAAATTCTGTGACTGTAGAGTCAGCTTTAGGGGCATATTAAAAGGAGAGGAGGAAACAGTTATTGAGTATCTATTTGCATTTTGGTGAGGTGTTAAAACGTTCTTCCATATGGACTTGAACAGTAGCGTGGTCCCAATGCTGGAGGAGACAACTCTATCAGTAAGTAATTTATCAATCAAAATGTAATCAATGTGAGTACAGGTCTTGTGAGGATGCGAGAAAAAAGAGAAGTCCTTTTCAGTTTGATGTCGGAAACCTCACACATTGCAGAGTGCAGTGAAGTTGACAGGCCACATTGTCATATTAAAGCTTCCACACACAATAACGGCACCCTGACATTGAGTTTGGAGTGTTTTAAGGAGGGAAACCTGACCAGCATTGGGAACATATGTTACAGCGATATTTATTGTACAGGAAATGATGATACACAGTGGGGGAAAAAAGTATTTAGTCAGCCACCAATTGTGCAAGCTCTCCCACTTAAAAAGATGAGAGAGACTTGTAGTTGACATCATAGGTAGACCTCAACTATCAGAGACAAAATGAGAAAACAAATCCAGAAAATCACATTGTCTGATTTGGAAAGAATTTATTTGCAAATTATGGTGGAAAATAAGTATTTGGTCCCTACAAGCAAGCAAAATTTCTGGTTCTCACAGACCTTTAACAACTTTAAGAGGCTTCTCTGTCCTCCACTCATTACCTGTAGTAATGGCACCTGTTTGAACTTGTTATCAGTATAAAAAAAACACCTGTCCACAACCTCAAACAGTCACAGTCCAAACTCCACTATAGTGAAGACCAAAGAACTGACGAAGGACACCTATAAGAAGCACAACAATATGGCTTGTGAGACAAATGTAATCAGTGAGCTTAAGGGAAGGGAAGTCACAGCCAGAATATAGTAAGTAGTCGCAATCCATAAAACAGTAAACATAGATTTGTAAAGGTTAAGTGTGCCTTGAAGGGAGTCTAAAACTCCAGAAATAATTGACACAATTAAGTAAAGTAACATAAAAGACACAAATTATTTGTCTAGTGATATAGAACATATAAAAAATCAAATACACCACCAATAGTGTTGATCAAACTGTTCTAGAAAAGAAAAGTTCTAGTGGAACTTCTCAAATTTTTAGAACTCGAACTGAACCGAACATTTAAAGATCTAGTCCTAGTTCGTCATGCTATTTTCAATGTCATTTTCAGCAGCTTTCTGCACTTTTAGTGGCCATCCAATCTCCTTGCTGCACGTTTGGCGGCTATCCAACCAGTGCAAAAATGTCATCGCTGAGGTTTAGAGCTCTCATTGGCTGCTAAAATCACATGGCCAATGTATATATATTTCACTGTATTGCCTTGTGAATGCCATTTTCAGCTCACTCTCTGTACTGTACATACTGCTCTTAGTTAGATAGCATTTTCCTCTCCATAGACAGCAATAGTTAGGGAGTTTGGTATTGCTGGCTGTATCTTTCCCACACCCAGAAGCTGTTATTTGGCCACATTTGCAGGATCATATAATGCCTAACTCTCATATACATGGATATATATCATACAGAGTGCTTGCATTTGCTAAATCATACTCAGTGCCCAAAAGTTCTGTTTTTGCAGTTTTGGGGGTTCTGTAATTGTATAACACACCATCTCCAAATCTCCTATGTGTCAAAGGGGCTTTTGGGCCCCCTCTGGATGCAGAGCCCCATATCAGCTACTACCGCTGCACCTCCTATTGCTACGCCCCTGCTTGCAAGCTGCCCTCATCTTTTTAGTTAGCCATTAAAAGGAATGAAGCATTTTAGCCTCTCAATTTTTTTCTGTTACTCTTAGAGCCAAAGTTTCTTCAGTAAGTTGTTCCACGTATCCAGTTTACTGTTATGGATGGTAATTCTAGCTTCTCCTCATCTGTATAGGTATAAAAATTAACCAGAACTTCTTCTCCCATAGACTTTAATGTGGTTCAAAGTTCGAGTTCGAATTGAACTTTGAACCGGACTCGCAGATGTTCGAGGTTCTAATCGAACTAGAATTTTTTACTGTTCGCTCAACACTAACCACCAACAGTGTTCATTTATTGTAAATTAAAAACAAACATGGACTTATCACAATTCATAACCTATTTCTTCAAAAATAAGCTTTGATGTGAGCTTCCTTGGTGCTTCTTGATTTTAGAGGGTTTTTCCAGAGGATATCTTGCTCCATGGAGTTGGGCTAAAGATCATGGTAAAGTTGAAGTGTCCAAGATAGTTGCCAAATTTTGGATTTGTAAGGAGTAAGCATATAATTTGTCTAGAATGGGAGGCAAATCCTCATGTGAATGGTTTAAAAAGTGCTTAATCTCCACATTTGTAGGTAAGCAAAAGGAAAATAACCAATTATATGGTATCTTCTTGGCTTGGAGTAGGTCAGTAAGTGGCTTGAAAACATGGCATTTATTTAGTGTACTAGGGACTAAGGCCTGGAAAATCAGGATGGCATGTCCCTCTAGGGAACCATTCCCTGTTGCTCTTGATTTTTGTAGAATGGCTTCTTTGACTCTGTAGTTTAAAAAACTACAAATTACATCGCATGGAGGATCAAATGGTTTTGGCTTTGGTTGAGGGACCAGATGAGCTATTTTTATGGGCTCTGGGTAGGCCAATAAAGAGGTGTTTAGTTGCATCTAGGATAGATTCAGGAAGAGTAGTTCATCTAAGGGATCCCCTATGGCGAAGGTTGTTCCTTTGATTCCTATTTTCTTGATCTTCTAGGAGATCATACATAGAGTTAAGGTGGGATTGGTGAATTTTAAGAGTTTGGGAAACTGCAAATGAGTGATCACTGATAGCGCCTTGAGCTTGTTCTAGAGCTTCAGCTCAAAAGACTATTTGTCTGACCTCATGTTTAATGTTTTTAAGCTTCTGACCCACAGACTCTTGTGCTTATGTATGAAGTATCTGGATAGTGGAAGGTCATCATTGATAAGAATATCTTCATTACTATTTCCTCCCTCCTCATGTTGGTCTTTTGGGATAGGGTTTAGTGAAGCTTGGGAATGGGATTTCCTGCTCATGGCTGAGGAAGAATTTGCTTCTATGTTGACAAACTTATCCAAGAGACCTTTTATCCCAATGTGTTTAGTAGAAGAAACAGTCTCTTTGGAGGAGCCTCAGATTTTAACCATGCTTGAAGTGCTAATAGAAGCTTAATCGGATAGTGTAAAATGACTCACTAACATAGTAGCACAATTTTATGTGGATCGCATACAATCCTTGAAGGACATTGTGTAATGGTGTTTGAAGCAGTAAAGAGTATGACTCAACCTCACTGGGAGGGAAAAGGGATGAACAGAAAAGCAGGTCCCAAGGCATTAGGTCACTGACTGTTTGAGATGGCTCTGCCACTCTGAACATTTGCTGCCTTGTCAGGTGCCACAGGCAGTTGATAGATGCACGCAGATTCCGGGAGTGCTCTTTCTGTCTACACTTACCAGCACTACCACCTCTGGGCAGATAGGCAGGTTACAGGGCCAGAAGGAAACACTGCAGCTCCAAAAGGGGAGAGACATGACCCAATGAACCATCAGGTATGTCTCTAGTGTAGCGAGGCTGGATTATTGGCACTGGATGTAAGCTGCAGGTGGGTGGTATCAGTGTAATGGAAAGCTACAGCTCTTTACTAGTCGGCACCATTTGCAGATAAAAATGCTGGTCCAAATCACTGAAAGTTCCTACAAAATGTCACCAGCCAGATGGAGGGTGCTTAGAGGATGCGCCCCAATTATTTGGGGGATTCAAAACCACAAAATGGATGTTGGATGGCTAGATGGAGGTTAGATTGAGGTTTGTATAACAGGAGCTATACAGATGCACGTCTGCCCTATTGGAAAGCTAGGCCCCTTCCCCACTCTGCTGATTTTTATAGGTTTGTATAGTAGCAGCACGTTTGAGATAAACATGACAAATAGTGGACATCTTAGTTAAGCAACTGACTGCGGTAGATGGCTAACATGTTTGGTGTGGAGCTGAAAAACAATTACAATAAACTGAATATTTACCTTACATATCCCACACTTCTCTATGTCAATGGTTCCTTGGCATCCTACTCTTTGTTTGTAGTCTATTACTGGCCCCATCTCGGGTGTCAGTAAGATCAACACTTTAATGATTCAGCCAGTGAATTTTTTGCTGAAATTACATGTTTGGATGATGCACCATTGATGTACCATCAACAGGGCAGATTTTAGGTTTATGCGCTTTAATTGTTACTTTAAATTAACTCTATCACCTGAGTACACTGATATGTGAGGTTGGAATTTTATAAGGATGGGTCCTGTATTCTATTAGCAGAAATAGCACATAAATGGATTGTGCTATTTGACTAAAAGGAACAATCAAAGAATAAAGCTGATTTAGCTGTATTTACCTACCTCTACCACATCTACCCTTGCCGTCCCAACAAACATTGATGGGCTTCTGCATGTATGTATACACATCAGCCAACCATTACTCACTGCTGAAAAAGGCAGTGAGAGGAAGGAATAAGTAGGGAGCGTGTTTCACCCAAGAATACAGTGGACTCATAACTACAGTATAATTCCACTATATGTTTCATTTTTTCTATTAGACAAACAGCGAAAAAACATTTGGGCTAATACGAGTTTAAACCTGTCCCTCTATTAGGACGGCATATGTTGGTGACATACACAGTTTATTTACAGGACCCAATAAAACCCTGTGGGGCCGTTACACAGCACAGACTAAATACTGGTCAGGAAAAGCAGACGGTTATTTGTTCTGTTTTTGGCATGAAGGGGGACGGCTGTTCTCCACGGTGTGCGGATTCAAGCCCTCACCCTTCGCACCGACATTTTCATGATCCGCCCGAAAACCGAACAGAAGAATGAATATGCTTTATGTTTTTCGGACCGCTGGCGGTCTAAACAACTGTCCGGCGGAATCTCCGTGCAGTTGTTACTGCTGCACGGATTTTACATTATGGTCCATTTACAATGTTGCCAGCCAGTTTACAGACGGCTTTCAAAACTGAAAACCGTCTGTAAATCCTGAAAACTTTTGCCATGGGGACATGCCCTGTAAGTACAGAAATGATCAGACATCATGTCTTCTCAATAATTATGCATACAGTTAGCATCTTTTGGTATTCTTCTCCTTGTTTGTGCAAGGCAGTGATCTCTTTTAACTTTTTGGACAACTATCTTGAATAACACATAATCAAACGTCACAGTCAACTAAACCCTAGCCAGGTCACGTATTTAATGTATTTTATCTCATACCAAATGCAACTAATGCCCTTGATTAGTTGTACTTGAAAAAACACCGGATTTTCAAATGTGTGGTCTTTTGAGGAACTCAGTTCAAGGAGGTTGAATAATTTGGTGGCATCTTGTGATTAATTTGGAGAAACCACTTGTAATGTGAGTTATACTGAGCTACTTAGAGGGCTTTTCTCACTACAAAGATTAGTTATCATGATGTAGGGACAGGTTATTGAAGATTTTTTTCTAGTTACACTGTTCTTTTGATATTGCAGTAGTGAAAAGATAATAGAGATTTTATCTGATCGGAGGGCGCACAGATTCTCTGGTTACCATCCATGTCTCCCTTTCTGATTTGACAGAGATCAGGGAGTGAAAGTGGGGTCCTTATCTCTAACAAGATTAGATTAATTAATTAATTATTTAATGAATTAATTAGTAAAACACTTGTATTCATTCCTCAGAACTCTGTAGTTTTTGTCCACTGAATATTAAATCTCTTGCATTTATGTCAGTATAATGGCTCAGCTACTTATAGAGGAGCTAAATATGCCAATCACTGCTATAGAACCACTCAAACAATGACCAAGCAAAGCAAGTCTAAAACTGCCTGTGACTCTGCAGGGTGAGATAACCCCTTTAAGTTATTTTTGTTTGATTGTATTTGTTTTGCAAACAGCTGAAAGTTTCTAAGTTTTGTAAATAAACCTAATTTGTAATTGTTTGTGAAGTAAATGACCAACGTAATTAAGATATCAAACAGTACAAACTTCATACTGTGCTGAATAAAGCACACTACAAATATTAGTTATACTAATGTGCCCGAGTTCAGGGTTTGTAAAAAAAAAAAATTAAAGTTGTGCATGAATATTTAATATGTAATAAGTATTAAAAGTGGTGGTTTTGATGCTTAGCAGAATTTTATAAAGGTGTCAGTATCAGAAATGGTCAAAGATGCTAGGTCTACTCAAAGCAGAACAAACGTTAATGCCAAAGTGATTAGCCACAGGATAGACTTTAATAAAATAATTGTACTAGAAAAACTCTTTTATTGAAAGGAAGAAATAAAGATAACAGGTAAAATATAGTCAGTATAAGAAACAACTGTTACAAGGTAATGTTGCTTGAATAAGCATGATGGTGATGGAAAATTAAATTATATGATTAATGAAACACTGAACATATATTTTGCTAACAAAATTAACTGAAATAATTTATCATGATTCATCATAATCATAAGTGTCATCTAAAAAATGACTGTAACTGTGAGGGTGCCTAAATGTATATATGTGTTTGTGTGGCTACTTCTGTAGGCAGATGGAAAATAGAGTGTTGCTACAGAGAGGGATTGTAAATATGAGTGCTAAACCGTGTAGTGTTATGTACATACGTTTGGGATGGATAGAGTTGCTCAGTCACTAGTAGAAGGAGTTATTATCCTAGAAGTCAGGGAGAAAGAGCTAGAGTTACTAGGGATACAGTGCAGCCTTGCTAGGCAGCCAGTCAGAGAGCTGACAGAGGAGGGACCAAGTCACACAGTGAAATAGAAAGCCTGTCAGCTCTGCAGCAGTGTTGTGGGAGAAGAGTTGGATGGACCTCTGGTCCAAGTTCAGTAGGCTGCTGAAGATATATATAGTTGGATGCAGCACAAAATGGGATCCCTACCTATCTGCTGGTGATAGGTAGGGCGGGTCGGGGTTGAAACCCCACTTACAGATCATTTAGAGAGCAAGCAGTTTCCAGAAGAGGACACTAGTGGCATAGATGAGGGGAAGAGAGGGCTGCTGGAGGTACAGTGAAGACCTCGGAAACAGTAGGCCTAGTCAGTTGGTCCTGGGTAGTGTATCAAGAGGTCTGAAGAGCGGTCCCTTGGGTTCGTCCACACTCCCAGAGAGGAAGACATACAGAGAGGAAACTGGGGAGGTCAGTAGAAAAGTTAGGTGGACTGAGATTGAGTCCCTTTTGAGAAATGTGAATGTGTTGGAGAAGCGTACTACTGCCTGGTGACATAGCTAGAAGAAATGTAACGTTCATAAGTTCCAGTGCCATAACACAACATCATAGTACCTGTAGGTTGCTAAGAGCAACGCAATCCATTTTCATAACTACTGCGAGGAGTCACTGTTATTACAATGTAGAACCCAGTAAATGGTAATCTAGCTACTTTACCACAATCTACCCTATCAGTTACTGTAAGTGTTGCTGTTTGGATTTACTTCTGATATGTTTTATTTCTCCTATCTGACTGGCAGACTACTGATTGGTTGCCTGATTTTCCTGCGGGCTACAGATGAGTTTCCCAAAATTTGGGTCAAGCAACATTAGTCTTTGCATTCATATTGTCAATTTAAAAATGTTTCAAAGCATGATAAAAAAAAAAAAACTAGCAATACATAAAGAGGTTGTCCAGGTAATAATTTTAATTTTAAATTAGAGACTGCTGCCCTATGAAAATTTAAAAAAAAAGTATGCTCACCTCTCCTCTTGTCTTGGATCCAGTAATGCAACATCCTTACTCTACACCAATCTTCTGTTATTTTCTGTTTTTCTCTCAAATGGGAAGTCAATGCTGCAGCTGCTGATTGGCCATGGTGGTCATGTGCTATTGACTGACATCACTTTTCAGAAATAAGTGCACTGAGCAGTGTTGTCAGCCAATGGCATGTGACTGTTGTAGTTAATCATAAGGTAGCAGTATTACAAAGCCCTGATCTCGATCCTATTGAAGATTTATGGGCAAAGCTGAAAAGGCAGGTGTATATATTGCAGTAATGCACAATAATACAGTTGAAACCAGATATCCTTCCACATGCCTCTCACAATAGTTGGTAGGAATTTTGACCCATTTCTCTTGACAAAATTGGTGTCACAGAGCCATGTTAGTAGGTCATCTTGCTCACACCTGCCTTTTCAGCTTTGCCCATAAATCTTCAATAGAATCGAGATCAGGGCTTTGTGATGGCCATGACAAAATATTGACTTGGTTGTCCTTAAGCCACTTTGTAACCAGTTTGGCAGTATGCTTCGGGTCACTGCCCATTTGGAAGACCCATTTCCAGCCAAGCTTGTTTGCTAACAAAATTAACTGAAATAATTTATCATGATTCATCATAATCATAAATATCTAAAAAAAGACTGTAACTGTGAGGGTGCCTAAATGTATATATGTGTTTGTGTGGCTACTTCTGTAGGCAGATGGAAGATAGAGTGTTGCCACAGAGAGGGAGTGTAAATATGAGTGCTAAACTGTGTAGTGTTATGTACATGCGTTTGGGATGGATAGAGTGGCTCAGTTACTAGTAGAAGGAGTTATTATCCTAGCAGTCAGGAAGAAAGAGCTAGGGTTACTAGGGATACAGTGCAGCCTTGCTAGGCAGCCAGTCAGAGAGTTGATGTCTTGAGATGTTGCTTCAGTATTGCCACATGTCACCGGTGGTCCCGCAGCCCCCGGCCACGGGCGCACTCGTTTCCCTGTGCAGGCAGACTTGCCAGCCCACGCTGCTGCTTCCCTGCGGCGTCCCTTCCGGCCGCGGTGCACGTCCCCGCTCCTTAGTGCGCGCGCACTCCAGCTTCCTCTGATTTAAAGGGCCAGCGCGCCCACAATTGGTTGTTTGCCAGTCGGTGACCCTATTTAAGGTCTGCACTTCCGGAACGTCCCCGCCGGATCTTTAGTGCCCTCTAGCCTATTGAGAAAGCGTTCTTGGTGTCTCCAACTCTCCATCTTTACCGTGTACCATACCTCCGTGCCTACGCATCTCGACTACGAGACTACGCCTCGTCTGACGATTCTGTACCTCGCTACACCTTGTCCGCCACAGCAAGCAAGTCACGCCAGTGGAAGCGACCTGGTAGATTCCCGCCGCAGCAAGTCCATCCCGCTTTGCGGCGGGCCCTGGAGAAAACCGGGTTCTACTTAGACTCCGCTCCCTGGTGCGGCTTACGCCATCGCTTGCGCTGGTCCAGCGGATCCACTACCGACCATCGTGACAGCAAGGTCCGGCCATGGATCCCGCCAAAGTGCCTCTTCCGAGTGAAGCAGACCTTGCAGCAGTTGTTGCGCAGCAGTCGCGACAGATCGCGCAACAAGCTCAGCAGATAGACCAGCTTACCTCCATGTTTCAGCAACTACTGACGAATCAACAGCAGCCGCCATCTCCACCCGTGGCTACGCCACCGCCTGCTGTTCCACCTGCAACTGTGGGCCCCAAGCTCCGGCTGCCGCTACCGTCAAAGTTCGAGGGAGACCCTAAGCTGTGCAGGGATTTCATCGCCCAGTGCTCCATGCACATCAAATTGATGGCGGAGCAGTTCGCCACGGAACGTTCCAAGGTGGTGTTTGTGGTCAGTCTACTGGCTGGGCTACCCCTCTTTGGGACAGGAGAGACCCAGTGACTGCGGACCTGCAAGCCTTTGTCACGGAGTTTTGCAGTGTTTTTGAAGAGCCGGCACGAGCATCTTCTGCGGAGACTGCGCTACTGAACCTGCGCCAGGGCGATTTCTCTGTCGGGGTTTATGCGGTCCAATTTCGCACCCTGGTGTCAGAACTGTTTTGGAACGACGACGCCCTGTGCGCCACCTTTAAGAAAGGCCTGTCCAGCAGGGTCAAGGATGCTCTAGTGGCAAGGGATTTACCATCCTCCCTAAGTGACTTGATACATCTAGCCACCCGCATAGACGTACGCTTCGCCGAGAGGCAAGAGGAGCTTCGTCTTGAACACGATCCTGCACGTCCCCGCCGCTTAGCCAGTCTGGCCCCGGTGTTTCAGAGACCCCCACTGTCACCTCCTCTACCGTCCAGGGAAGAGCCTATGCAAGTAGACCGAGTCCACATATCGGAGCAGGAGTTGTCCCGTCGGCGCCAAGAGAGGTTATGCCTGTACTGTGCCAGCCCGGACCATTTTCGTATGGGCTGTCCTCTCCATCCCCAGCGTCCGGGAAACGCTCGCACCTAGGCCACGTTGGCGAGGCGTCCTTAGGTGTGAATTCTTCCTCTCCACGTCTTTCCATGCCAGTGGAAGTCATGACTGACTCTGGACTTGTGTTCCAAGTCGTGGCATTTCTGGACTCTGGTTCGGCCGGGAATTTCATCCACGCCGCCCTGGTATCTCGATGTCAACTTCCGGTGGATTGTTTGGAGAGACTGTTGGTGATATGCTCAGTCAGTGAGGAACTTCTCAGTGACACCATTCAGCACAGGACCAAGCCGGTGTCTCTTTGCGTGGGGGTCCTGCACAAAGAGAGGATTCCGTTTTTCGTATTGCCCCGATTTTTGTCACGATCCTGTTGGGGCTTCCTTGGGTGCAACACCATGCTCCCACACTCAAAAGGAGAACCGGCGAGGTCGTGCGCTGGGGTCCCGACTATCAAAATCTCTGTCTGCTGGCACCTCACCCGGTGCCCCCCGTTGTCTCTCAATCACCCACCAGACCTCTGTCAGGTCTGCCTATCGAATACCAGGACTTTTCATATGTGTTTTCTTAAAAACAGGCCGAATCTCTTCCCCTCACCGCCCCTATGGCTGCCCCATTGACCTCAAGCCTGAGCCCATCCTACGGGCAGGGTGTAACCCGCTGTCCGTTGCCGGAGACCAGGGCCTTTGTCGGCTTACATACAAGAAACTGCAGAAGGGCTTTATTGGGAAGTCTCCTCACCTACCGGAGCTGGTTTCTTCTTCGAAGAAGAAAGATGGATCTCTCCACCCGTGCATAACTACCGGGTCTTAACAAAATTACCGGGAAAACCGGTATTTTTTTGCCGCTAATCTCGGAACATTTCACCCCCCCTTCGAGGGCAGGCCAATTTACTAATTTAAAAATCAAACGGGAGCATACAAATCCATCAGGATTCGCGAGGTTATGTTGGAAAACGCATTCAACACTCGAGACGAACACTTTTAATACCTTGTGATGCCTTTTGGGTTATGTAATTTGGTTTTCCCGCGGTCTTTCAGAGTCATCAATGATATCTTCAGGATCTAATATACCCGCGTCATTGTATATCTAGATGACATCCTAATTTTCTCCGACCTACGGACTCATTCGCTACAATACGCCAAGGTTCTGCAACGTCTACGCAGTAACCGCCTATACGCTAAATTGGAGAAATGTCTGTTCCACCGTCCAGCCTACCCTTCCCGGCTATATTGTTTCTGACAGAGGTCTTCAAAATGGATCCTAAATAAGCTATCAGTGATCCTTCAGTGGCCACGCCCCGTAGGTCTCCGGCCATACAACGTTCTGGGAAATTTTTTTCAACTATTATCTTCAGTTTATTCCCCACTTTTCCACACTGGTGGCTCCGATCGTGGCTCTCACGAAGAAAAAGGCTAATCCGAAATGTTGGCCATCAGCGGCCGAGAAGGCATTCGGCGAATTAAAGGCTTCTTTCGCCTCTGCACCCATCTTGTCTTGCCCAGACCGGGAAAAAACTTTCTCGTTGGAAGTGGACGCGTCCTCTGTGAGAGCAGGTGCAGTCCTTACTCAGAAGGGGCACACGGGGAAGATCCTCACTTGTGGGTTCTTCTCGAGGACCTTCTCGCTGGCGGAGAAGAACTATGCCATCGGGGACCGGGAGTTGCTTGCCATCAAGATGGCCCTGGAGGAATGGCGCCATCTCCTGGAAGGACTTTGAGACTCTCGGTTCACATATTTTGATCAAAAGATGTTTAAGCTGCCCACGACTTTCAACGTGATCTCAAAATCGGGCAGTCCTACACTATCCTTACCTCTCAATAGAGCCAATTCAAGGCCTCTCACTGGGTCAACTGACCTCCATTATACAGAGAGAAAAAAATAAGAAAACACACCAGACTTGCAAAATATGTGAACCGAGAGTCTCAAAGTTTTTTCATGTATGATAGATAGCATAAATGCTTCTTTAGGGATTTCCACGTAATGTATTGCCCTTTTTGCAGTAGTGTGCCGCTGACAGTGGTGTGCGTGTGTACATGTATATATATATATGTGTGCCGCAGCCCTGCCAGTGGCACCCAGGTTTGCATACGTTTTTTCAGAAATGTTTTTTGTGCAGAACCATACGTTATATTTGGTGTATGTTGATTTTAACCTATATGGGAAGGAAGAGGTGCCTCCATTTTGGGTTTCTGCACCCACCCACTCTCACAGGCTGTCATAAGAAGTGCAGCTTGCAAGTCTGGTGTGTTTTCTTATTTTTTTCTCTCTGTATAATGGAGGTCGGTTGACCCAGTGAGAGGCCGTGAATTGGCTCTATTGAGAGGTAAGGATAGTGTAGGACTGCCCGATTTTGAGATCACGTTGAAAGTCGTGGGCAGCTTAAACATCTTTTGATCAAAATATGACGTAAAGACATATTGCTATAGAAAGTAAAACTAACCCCAAAATATTTTTTAACTATATAAATAGTAAAAAAATTAAAACGGAAAATGTTGGCCCTTTGAAAAATACTGAGGGAGAGACAGTAGAGGGCGATGAGAAAAAAGCAAACGTATTAAACACTTTTTTCTCCACTGTATTTACGAGGAGGATGACCTTCCTGTTGAACAGAGAGATGTGGTAAACTCCAACTTAAAAGTTTCTTGTCTAACCCAGGAAGAAGTGCAGCTCCGTCTTAGGAAGATTAAAATAGACAAATCCCCAGGTCCAGATGGCATACACCCACGTGTCCTAAGAGAGTTAAGTGATGTCATAGATAGGCCCCTATTCTTAATATTCATGGACTGTCTAATAACGGGGTATGTCCCAAAGGATTGGCGCATAGCAAATGTGGTGGCAATATTCAAAAAGGGGTCAAAAAGTGATCCAGGAAACTATAGGCCAGTAAGCTTAACCTCTGTTGTAGGTAAAATGTTTGAAGGTTTTCTCAGAGATGCTATCCTGGAGTATCTCACTGAAAATAAATGTATAACGCCGTTCCAGCATGGGTTCATGAAGGATCGGTCCTGTCAGACTAATCTCATCAGCTTCTATGAGGAAGTCAGTGCTAGACTGGATCGGGTGAGGCACTGGATGTCATATATCTAGATTTTTCTAAAGCATTTGATACGGTGCCACATAAAAGGTTGGTAAATAAAATGAGAATGCTTGGACTGGGGGAAAATGTGTGCAAGTGGGTAAGTAACTGGCTCAATGATAGAAAACAAAGGGTAGTAATTAACGGTACATACTCAGACTGGATCGCTGTTACTAGTGGGGTACCACAAGGGTCAGTATTAGGCCCTATCCTCTTTAACATTTTCATTAATGATCTTACACAGGGAATACACAGTAGAATATCGATCTTTGCAGACGATACTAAGCTCTGTAAAGTAATCAACACAATAGAGGATAATATGTTATTACAAAGGGATCTGGATAAGTTGGAGGCCTGGGCAGGGAAATGGCAGATGAGGTTTAACACTGATAAATGCAAGGTTATGCACATGGGGAAGAGAAATCCATTACATGATTACATGTTAAATGGAAAAACACTGGGTAAAAGTGACATGGAGAAGGACTTGGGAATCCTGGTGGACAGTAAACTTAATTGTAGCAGCCAGTGTCAGGCAGCAGCAGCCAAAGCAAATAGGATCATGGGGTGCATTAAAAGGGGCATAGATGCACATGATGAGAACATTATTCTCCCATTATACAAGTCACTGGTTTAGACCACACATGGAATATTGTGTACATTTTTGGGCACCATTGCACATGTAATACATTGTAGTGCTTGTACAGGTACAAAGGCGGGCAAAAAAAAATATAAAAGGACTGGGTGGACTACAGTACACAGAAAGATTGGCAAGATTAGGGTTATTTAGTTTAGAGAAAAGAAGGCTTCGGGGGGACATAATAAATATGTTTAAATACATCAAAGGTCAATATAGAGATCTCTCCCAAGATTTATTTATACACAGGGCTGTATCTAGAACAAGGGGGCATCCTTTACGTCTTGAGGAACGACAGTTTCTACATAAACATAGAAAGGGATTCTTTACTGTAAGAGCAGTGAGACTATGGAATTCTCTGCCAGAGGGACTGGTCATGGTGAATTCAATAACCGAGTTCAAAAAGGGTTTGGATGCATTTCTGGAGCATAATAATATAACAAGTTATAGTGACTAGGATTCAGGAGAGGGGTCATTGATCCAGGGATTTTTTCTGATTGCCAGATTGGAGTCAGGAAGGAATTTTTCCCTAAAATGAGGACAATTGGCTTCTACCTCATTGGGGGTTTTTGCCTTCCTCTGGATCAACACCTTAGCACAACAGGCTGAACTAGATGGACGACTTGTCTTTTTTTAGCCTTACAAACTATGAAACTATGAAACTATGAAACTATGTGAACCGAGAGTCTCAAAGTTTTTTCATGTATGATAGACAGCATAAATGCTTCTTTAGGGATTTCCACGTAATGTATCTCCTGGAAGGGGGCCCGTCATCCCTTTGATGTGTACACGGACCATAAGAACCTTCTTTATTTTCAATCAGCCCAGCGGCTTAATCCTCGCCAAGCCCGTTGGTCACTCTTCTTCTCCCGATTCGACTTTCGTATCCACTTCCATCCCGCTGAGAAGAATGTAAGGGCTGATGCCCTCTCCCGTGCTTCGGACATCGTTGGAAAAGAATCACTGCTCCAACATATCATCTCTCCTGAACGCCTGGTTCACGCAGCTCCTGCCCGTCTTCAACAGGTCCCTCCAGGCAAGACATATGTGCGGCCGTCGCTTCGTAGGAGAATTCTGAAGTGGGGACATAGTTCTTTGGTGGCTGGGCATACCAGTTAATCTCTCGATTCTACTGGTGGCCAGGTCTGGTCAAAGATAAAAGTGAATTTGTAGATGCATGTGCTACTTGCGCACTGACTAATGTTCCTCGCCTCTGTCCTGCCGGTCTGCTGCACCCTTTGCCGACACCCTGTCCCCCTTGGACACCTGTGGCGATGGACTTTATAACTGACCTCCCTCCCTCCTCGGGTAACACCGTAATCTGGTTCGTGACGGATCGATTTTCAAAGATGCCTCACTTTGTCCCATCTGCCCCTCGCCTCGCCACGCTCTTCTTCATGCATATTTTCCGCCTACACGGCCTGCCACAGCACATCATCTCAGACCGAGGAGTCCAATTTGTATCTATATTTTGGCTCGCTCTCTATTCCCGGTTGCAGGTGAAGCTAGATTTCTCCTCGGCGTACCATCCACATTCCAACGGCCAAGTAGAGAGAGTAAACCAGGTTTTGGGTGCCTACCTGCGGCATTTTGTCTCGGCTCACCAGGATGATTGGTCCAACTTGCTGCCTTGGGCGGAGTTCTCCTATAATTCTTTGGACTCGGACTCCTCTGGTGCTTCACCCTTCTATGTGGTCTATGGGCAGCACCCCCGCCCACTTCTCCCTTTGGCCTCTTCTTTCGAAGTCCCCCCAGTGGATTCAATGGTTCGAGATATGACCGCTATTTGGGAGCAGATTCGTCAGTCCCTACAGCAGGCAGCGGCCTGCATGAAAACCCAGGCGGACAAGAAGAGGAGACCTGCTCCGACTTTTGCTCCTGGTGACAAGGTGTGGCTCTCTGCCAAATTCGTTCGGCTCAAGATACCGAGCTATAAACTGGGTCCACGGTTCCTGGGGCCGTTTGAGGTATTGAGTCGTATTAATCCTGTGGCCTATAAACTCCGGCTCCCACCCTCCATGCGGATCCCAAACTCTTTTCATGTCTCCCTGCTGAAGCTCGTCATGCTAAACCGCTTCTCCCGGAGGATTACCCCCCCTTCTCCTGAAGCGGTAACCTCCAATGTCTTTGCGGTGAAGGACATCCTGGCCATGAAATCCATCAGAGGGAGACGTCATTTTCTTGTCGATTGGGAGGGATTCGGGCCTGAGGAGAGATCTTGGACCGTGGCCTGTTGGTGAGATTTCTCTGGTCTAGGAGGAGGGGGAGGCCTAAGGGGGGGGGGATGGTACTGTCACTGGTGGTCCCACAGCCCCCTGGCCAGGCTGCTGGCTCACTGGGACTTCTGCCTTCTCCCCGGCTGTGGGGACGAGCGGCACACTCATTCCCCTGTGCATACAGGCTTGTCAGCCCGCGCTCCTGCTTTCGTGCGGCGTCCCTGCCGGCCCCGCTCCTTAGGGCGCGCGCCTGGCAGCTTCCTCTGATTTGAAGGGCCAGCACGCCCACAATTGGTTGTTGGCCGGTCGCTGACCCTATTTAACGTTTGCACTTCTGGAATATCCCCGCCGGATCTTTAGTGCCCTCTAGCCTCTTGAGAACGCGTTCTTGGTGTCTCCGTCTTTACTGTGTACCGTACCTCCTTGCCTACGCCTCTTGACTACGAACCTTTGCCACCTGCCCTGACCTTATTGCCTGTCCCCGACTACGTCTCGTCTGACGATTCTGTACCTCGCTACACTTTGTCCGCCACCGCAAGCAAGTCACGCCAGTGGAAGCGACCTGGTAGATTCCCGCCGCAGCAAGTCCATCCCGCTTTGCGGCGGGCTCTGGTGAAAACCGGGTTCTACTTAGATTCCGCTCCCTGGTGTGGCTTACGCCATCGCTTGCGCTGGGCCAGCGGATCCACTACCGACCATCGTGACACCAGAGTATCTTCTTTCTTCATGATGCCATCTATTTTGTGAAGTGTACCAGGCACTCCTGCAGCAAAACAACCCCACAACATGATGCTGTCACCCCTGTGGTTCGCAGTTGGGATGGTGTTCTTAGGCATCCAAGCTTCTCCCTTTTTCCTCCAAATGTATCTATGGTCATTATTGACAAACAGTTAAATTTTAGGTTCGTCAGACCACAGGTCTTGTGTCGTAAAAAGGTAGATCTTTGTTCTTGTTTGCATTTGCAAACACTAATCTGGCTTTTATATGTTTCTTTTGGAGTAATGGCTTCTTCCTGGCAGAGTGGCCTTTCAGCCCATGTTGATACAGTACTTGTTTCACTGTGGATAATTACACTATCTTACCAGCTTTCACCAGCATCTTCACAAGGTCTTTTGCTTTTGACCTTGGTTTGATATGCACATGTCGGACCAGAGCACGTTCATCTCAGACACAGAACCATATTCCCATCTTGTTTGTACTTGCATACAACTTTTTGTACAGATGAACAAGGCACCTTCAGGTATCTGGAAATTGCACCCAAGGATGATCCAGACTTGTGCAAGCCCGAAGTTCTCTTCCTGATATATTGGCTGATTTCTTTAGACTTTCCCATGATGTTACACACAGAAGTAGTGTGTTTCTAGTGTGTACTAAAATACATTGACAGGTGTGTCTCTAATTAACTTAGATGTTGCCAATAAACCTATCCGAAGCTTCCAAAGACATGATTTCATCATATGGGTTGTCCCAAATTGTTTAAAGGCATAGTAATCCTAGTGTATGTAAACTTTTGAATTTGCAGAAAGTAATAAAAAGGCCTTAAAAATTCTCTCTCTCTCATTATTCTGGCATTAGACTAATATAAATAAGTTTTGTAACCCTAATTTACCTAAAATGGGTAAAATTTATTCTGATTTATTGTCAGATAGTGAGAAAAACATGCATATGCGTCTTTTTTATATAGTGTATGCAAACCCCTGCTATGGAACGTTAACGTGCCCGTGGCTTTGATGCTTCTGCCTCTATTCACCCACCTATCCCAGCTCCTGTTTGCAGGTCTCAGTCTCCATGGCTTACTCCAGCTTCCTGTCTTCCTGTGCGCACACGGGCTCCCTCTAGGGGGCACGAGCGAGGCACGGCATGGTACTTAAGGAGTCAGTGGTCCTTGGTCCGGCCCCGTGACCTGTCTTCTCTGGCTTCTTAAGGAGCTTTCTCCCTCTGGCCATTGTTAGTTCGTTGTTGTCTTCAGCACAAACTCTTGACCCCTCGGCTTCTGCATTGCTTCCATTTCCCATACGTTTATCTGTATGTATACCTGCTTGCCAGTTGAACACCAGCCGCTGCACCTGCTGGCCAATTCCTGTTGCTAGGCCTTGCCTAGTCCTCTACGCACCTGGACTGTGCCAAACACTCTTTGGCTATACCTGGACTGTCACCCTTTGAACGGCTACACCTGCAGTGCCCGGCCTCCATTCCTGCATCTTCTACCGAGACCTGCACTTCAGCTACCCACCGCCTGCACTCAGCATCTGCGCCCGTGGTGGGCCCTGAGGATCCTTCATCCCTAGGCGTTTTCCAGCCGGCCTGGTTGGAATACGTTACATAAATCCCTATACAAGTGGATATACATAACAAATACTTGGAATACACACAGTGATGTAAACGATATTAATATTTAAAATAATAATCCAAATCAGTATAAATAAATAAAAATACAAACCATGTGTTCAGACATACATGCATCCACCCACACAGGGCAAAAGCCAAGTGTTAAAAAGAGGTAACTCTTTACACATGTGTGCACACAGAATTTTCTGTAACAACCACAGAGAGGTGCAAATAATACTATACTACTATACCATATAATATTTATTACTTACCCAAAGCACCTGACACCATATTTGTTGGATGGCTATCTACAAGTGATAACACCTTTCTGGGGTTATATTTCTGATTGTGATGGTGGACCACTTTACCAATTTTTCTTTAGCTGAGCTCACCCGAGATCAGACAGTCACAACCACTGTCATAGCCCTATGAAAACATTTCACACTGTTGTCCGGATCAGTTATGCATGGACCAAGAGGCCTGGTTCAATAGATGAGTGATTGAAGAAAAGTGCCAACTCTACCAGGTGCAAAAGGCACAAACCACACCTTGCCATACACAGGGTAATAGAGCATGCTAATGACTAAACCAAACCAAGGCTATGGATAAGCGAAAGAAAGAAAGATGGCCTGGTCAAATTGCCAAACTTGTATGCATGTATATTATAATACTGTACACTCAACAACAGGGTTCCTTCCTAATTTGTTAATGTTTGGGAAAATGTCTTTTCAGTTTGATGGTAACTTCTGAAAACAGAAGAAGTGAAAGTTATACACCACAACACATGGTTAGGGGAACAGAGGAGACATCTACATGAGGAATATGATCTGGTTACAAGAAGATTAGGACCACAAGAGCTTGCTTGTAAATAAGAAGTTAAAGCAGCTACAGTTACAAATAAGAGATAAAGCTATAGTAAAATAGCAAACAGCAGAATGGGTTGCAGTGGAAATGACAACTTCAGGTCTATGACATGTTGAGACAACACAATCTGGATATGTCAGTCTTCAAGATCAAACCAATGGGGAATAGTAGTAGAGAACCTCAGCACACCAATTATTTTATTATGCAAATAATAGAATGTTTTTTTTTTTTTTACAAAATTAGAAAGCATGTAGGAGCACAAGAAGACACTGGCAGTCAACAGATGCTTCTTGTGCTCCTACATGATTTCTCCCGCTGCTTACAGCCTATACTTGGTACAGCAGCCTTACCTCATACCTTTGTGCCACCACTGACCAGTGCCAATCCTGCTATCATTCTGATATATTCACAATAGCTTGATCTACTTTATTCCTCATATCTACTAAGATGTCTTTTATGACAAAGGCTACAGCTGAAACGTCTAATGTATCACTGTAACCTTTATATGTTCCTTGTAAGCATTATCTGATTATCTATTTTTGTAAAAAAATTAACATTCTATTATTTGCATAATACCCTAATTAGGGTGCCGTGTTTCTCTACTACTATTTGTTACTTGGTCAATTTTGGCCTTACCACTGAGCACCCACCACCTACGTGTGCGTTACCCTTTATCCTGCTAGACAAACCAAAGGGAAAAGCCGGACCCATATGTGGTGAGGGGTGGTCGGAAAAAGCAGGACTCATATAGGGTGATAAGGGGGTCAAAGAAATATGCTGTGACTTTTGTGAGTCCCACTCCCTCAAAAGAAGACAGAGCAACCAGAAGCAATAGTTATGATTGATGAATTCCTACTGCACTTCAGTCATCACCCTCTGATCCAGACAATAGACCTGAAGTTGCAGAACTCCTAGAGGAACCCAGAGAAGCTAAAGAAGATTAAGCAGAAAATAGGAAAACAAATTAAGCATGAAATTCCCAGCAGCCCACTTTAGTCATATTACAATATGTAGAATATGTGCTACAAGTCCTAGTTGTCATGACATTAACCAATAAATCCAGAAGAGTGGGGATGTAGAGTTAGTGCTGGAACTTTCCATCACTGACAGTAGGTAGCACTCTAACACCAGAAAGAATTGTAGGAAAAGACGGAACCCAAGAAATTCCGAAGGAGGAATCAGTCCCAGAAGAGCGGTGGAGAGCAGACGAGATATCAGGAGATGTCAGGAGTCTTGACATTAACAGGACTATGCAACTCCAATATAGAGATAAGGACATGATAAGCCCAGCTACATTAGGTCAGTATGTAAACAAGTGCAATACATTGGATTAAAACAGAGAATAGGCATAAATTATAGTAAGGTCTCTGTAATAAATCACAATTAGTATTATAAGAAAGAATAGGAATGTGTTAACAGCAAAAATAAAAACACTTATTGTTATACAAATGCAGTAAAACTGAGCTTGACAGATAACACATTAAGATATCAAGGCACAGAATGTTATCTTTCTCTAATTGTTCTTCTACTTGCTTGTGGTAAAAGCAATTTAATATGCCAAAGACTAAGATAAGTAAGTATACTTTAGATTAAGGAGCCAAATCTAGACAATTTTATGACTCGACATAAACATATTTGCTTTATATCAAAACTCTTATAAAACAAATACAAGATGGATGTTACTTTTGAATACAAAATTGTTTCATCTCGATTAAAATTTATGTTTAAATAATGGCACTTAAACTAATTTCTTACGCGGTTCCTAGCAAGGTGTTCAGTATTCTGTTGGTCTGTTGTAGCTATTTTATTTGTATCTACCATAGATATTTTGTACCTCTGCAGTAAGATTTATATACAACTAACTTAAAACAATTTGGTATAGAATCTTTACTTTGTAAGACTCATTGATGTTATGTAATTTGCTACTACCTGAAAGCATGGATACAAATAATGAATTATATCTTATATCTATGTACCTTCTATAAAATTCAATAAAATAATAATATTTTCACTTCAGTATATATTGAAATGGAATTTACATAAGTAATAAACTTCATTTCCATGGGCTTTAACTTTTAATGCGCCTTTTTTGCTAATCCAATTCTATTAAATATTTTTTTAGACCTGCTAAATTTGTGATGTTTTAAAATAGTTCTCCTGATTTGAGTTAAATAGTCTGAATGACAACCTAAAAATACATTTTATTCATGTTTAAATGTATAACAGTTTGTAGTAAGAATTTTATAAACAAACCTAAATGCACTTGAACACAGTAAAAATTATATTTA
Organism: Phyllomedusa bahiana; assembly: GCA_025379985.1. NCBI lineage: Eukaryota > Metazoa > Chordata > Amphibia > Anura > Hylidae > Phyllomedusa > Phyllomedusa bahiana. The sequence goes on from JAODAL010001736.1 coordinate 208,816, forward strand.
CAAGGAGCGGAAATGCTGTCTGCAGAAAGTGATATTGTATTTATTAGTTCAACCAAATGTAATGGCTTGAAATATTGATGCCATGCATGCATTCTGTTGAATGTTACTTAGAACAAAATGTCTGCAAATGCAAGCGCTTAAGATAAATCTCATCTGAATCTTTTGTAACAGATTTGAAAAAGAAGGCCTCATTGAACCTATGTTACCATCAGGAACATAAAACCAACTTTAAATGCAGAAAAAGTCCATTAGTGTTGATTTTCCCTGTGATATGATTACAGAGTTACATGTTAATTAACTCAACAAAATTCATGGCAATTTCTCTCTAAAGTATTATCAAATATCTTGTTGACAAATTCTCATATTCCTTCATTAGGCTTGCATCATAAAAATCAATCAAGCTTATTTTCCATAGATTTCAGCTGACAGAATTTTGTGTTCCTTTATGTACAATGTGAGATTTCAAAGATCATGCTCTTTACAGTACAGATGTTGTAAACGGAAGAGCTGTATAAGTTTAATCAGTGTGGAAAATTAGATGATAATAAAAAACAACAACAGTAGCAATAATAAAAACAAAAATGAAATAATTGAAAGTCCATTAGTGTTTTAATTAAAATTTTGGAATAATAAAATATTAATCTATCTCTGCAAAATAAGATGTAATAACATTTAAGCACCATGTAAGCCTGACTGTTATAGACTACATAGTATAAAGCATGCACTGGGTTTGTGAAAAACCCTGTGTAAAGTATTATATTTTTTTTTTTACATATTATTGGTATTTAATTCTTATTCAAATAATATGTTTCTGTATGCTCAGGACAAGGAGTCTGTGTACCCAGCACCTTGTGGACTTCAGGGTTTGACAATGCCATATTAACACATGGGAAGGATGGACAGTTGCCTGGGGGTCACATGAGCATATGCGCCCATACTCATCTATGCACAGACCAGAATTTAACACTGACTTTCCAATCATCTGTCACAACATTCAGATGATAAAAAGCATTAAGAATTTCTCTTGCAAATGCAGACATGCTTATTCTGTACTATAAATCATAATTTCTCATTCTACTTAGTTAGCAAGAAAATTGAATGTTAAGGCGATTGACCCATCTCAACATATAATTCTCCTGCTAACTGACTCGAAGAAGAAAAATTATGGCTTTTTTTATTAATAATTTACATTTTTAATCTTGTGAAAGGTTGCGTAGGCAAGGCCCAGTGCATTGATTTGTCTGGGGGATTAAAACACTGTTAAGACGACCTTTGCCTTTAATAGAAACTATGTCCAGTATAGTTGTGTAAAAGTCTCTGATGCGGACTGTAAGAAATGTTTAACCTGTCATGTTGTTAGGATTTTGTGTATACACAGACCATTTTAAATCACCCATAGTATCTCCATGAGATTAAGACAAGTTGAAAAAATTTAAATACAAGACCAATATGTAATTCTTCCCACTATTGTCTACCCTGTTCTGGAAAAAAAATTTGGGTCATAGTTTGGGGTTAAAAGATGTAGGAGTCTCTGGTCAACATTTTGAATGATTAAGGGATCTATGGTTTTAATTTTCAGGGTCTTTTCTGGGTCTAAAACAATTAGTATATTCTGAGGTATGAATAAATTTAGGGTCTGATGTGTTGTATGAATATATTCAGGCTCAGACAGGCCCGCCGAGGAGTTGTTGGATCCCCTTGTGGGCCTCAAGCTCCTGTGGACCCCGGAGGTAGTGCTGCCGCTCCCCGGGGCCCGGCCGGCGCATCCTGTCCCTGAACGCCCCAGCCCTGTGTCCCGAGTGTTCAGAGACAGGGCCCGGGAGTTGAGGACTAATTTCCTCAATTCCCAGGGCTCCGCAGTGTCAGCGGAGCAGAGTGCTGCTAGGACTCCGCTGTTCACCCTGGTAGGCCTACGGTGCTTGCCCTTTAAAGGGGCCGCTTTAGTCATGGTAGGGAGCGCCCGGGGTTTCACAGCAGCATGCCCCCTATACCAGGCTCCACTAGAAGTCGGGGCAGCTTGGAGCATCCGGGAGCCGGAGAGGGGTGTGTGGTTGTTTTTTTTTTTTTTTTTTATATATATAAGAAAAAATTATATATATATTATATATATTATATATTTATATATATTGATTTATTTTTTTATATATATATATGAAAGAAGGGGGCCCTGGCTACCTGGCTAAATACTAAAGGGGGCCTTACCACCTACCTAATATATAAAGGGGGCCCTAACCACCTGCCTAAATACTAGAAGGGGCCCTAACCACCTACCTAATATATAAAGGGGGCCTTGATCACCTACCTAATTTTATAAAAGGGGCCTGCCCCTACCTAATTTTATATAAGGGGGCCCTGACCACCTGCCTAATATATAAATAAAGGGGGCCCTAACCACCTGCCTAATATATAAAGGGGGCTCTAACCACCTACCTAATATATAAAGGGGGCCCTGACCACCTGCCTAAATCCTAAAAGGGGCCCTGACCACCTGCCTAAATACTAAAGGGGGCCATGACCACCTGCCTAAATACTAAAGAGGGCCCACCCATCCTAATATAAGGGGGCTAAACCCCCTACCTAATATATAAAGGGAGCCCTGATCACCTACCTAATTATTAAAAGGGGGCCTGACACCTCCTAATATAAAGGGGGCCTAACCCCCTACCTAATATAAAGGGGCCTGATCCCCCTACCTATTTTTATAAAGGGGCCCTGATCACCTACCTAATATATAAAGGTAGCCCTGAAAACTTCCCTAATATATAACGGGAGCCCTGAACTATTTCATTATATATAAAGTGGGCCCTGACCACCTGACTAAAATATAAAGGGGGCTATAACCACCTACCTATTATAAAATGGGAGCCCTGACCACCTACCTAATATATAAAGGGGGCCTAACCACCTGCCTAATATATAAAGGGGGCCCTAACCACCTGCCTAATATTTAAAGGGGGCCTAACCACCTACCTAATATATAAAGGGGGCCCTGACCACCTGCCTAATATATAAAGGGGGCCCTGACCACCTGCCTAATATATAAAGGGGGCCCTGAAAACCTGCCTGAATACTAAAGGGACCCCTGACCACCTGACTAAATACTAAAAGGGGCCATGACCACCTGCCTAAATACTAAAGGGGGCCCTGACCACCTTCCTAAGTACTAAAGGGGGCTCTAACCACCTACCTAATATATAAATGGGGCCCTGACCACCTACCTAATACATAAAGGGAGCCCTGATCACCTACCTAATATAGAAAGGGAGCCCTGACCACCTACCTAATATATAAAGGGGCTCTGGCCACCTGCCTAAATACTAAAGGGGGCCCTGACCACCTGCCTAAATTCTTAAGGGGGCCCTGACCACCTGCCTAAATACTAAAGGGGGTTCCTTTTGGGGACCCAACTCTAAACCTTAATCAAATACTAAAGGGGGCCCCAATTAACCTACCACTCCTAAAAAAATAAAGGGGGCCCCATGGGGCCAAACCTACTTTAAATACTATAAGGGGCCTGCCCCCTACCTGCCTATTAGTACTACGGGGACCTGACCACCTGCCTAAATACTAAAGGGGGCCCTGACTACCTGCCTAATAACTAAAGGGGGCCCTGACTACCTGCCTACTATCTAGAGAGGGTCCTGACTACCTGTCGACTAACTAAAGGGGGCCCTGGTTACATGCCTACTAACTAAAGGGGGCCCTGGTTACCTACCTACTATATAAAGGCTGCCTGACTACCTGACTACTATCTAAAGGGGGCCCTGACTACCTGCCTACTATCTTAAGGGGGCCCGGACTACCTGCCTACTATATAAAGGGGGCCCTGACTACCTGCCTACTATCTAAAGGGTGGCCCTGACTACCTCCAGCCTATTTAACTGAAAATCACCAACACCAACCTACAGCCTACCTAACTGGGGCCTACTTATCTACTTGGGGTCTATTTACCTACCCACCCGTGGCCAACTTCTCTACCTTACTTGGGTCTACTCACCATCCTGCATGAGGCCGGCCTACCAAATTATCCAGTGGGGGTCTATCTACCTAAATAGGGCCTATCTATCTACCTGGGGCCTTGCCCATTTGCCTGCCTACATAGGGTCTTGCCTATCTACCTGGTAATATAATTGTGTGGAGAGCAGTCCATAGCTAAAGCATAATCTCCAGGGGGTTAGTCCTCTCGCCACCCTCCAACCCATTAGAAGATTGTGCTTCTAAGCTATGGCTTGTACCCGTTCTCTCACCCCTGGAAGGTTTGTACAGAGGTGGGAATAGGTAAAGAGGTGCTGCAGAATTGAGGATTCTTAGATATTTGTGTGTAAATTCTGCAGGGATGAGTTGTGGCCGGGACAAGTCATCATGGCGGTGTGGAACGGATCGAGAAGTAAAAGGAAAAAGAACAACTCGTAAGAGAAGAGAACGACTCATCAAAGATGACATCTCCTGTGAGTCCCTGACATCAGGGGTTATTTTACTTCTATATTGGATCAGTGCTGTATTCACTGTAATGTGATGTGAACTAAACTGCTGTCGGATCACTCTGTGGTCTATATGGCGGTGTTGTAGGTTACACCTGTAGGTTATACCTTACAGAGGCATTTAAGGGCATTCTGATATACCCTTTTCAAAATGTTATCAGGATAGCCTCTATCAAGGAAACGCTCACGTAGTTCCTGGGCTTTATCCTTAAAATCTGCCAGATTAGAACAATTACGCTAAAATTACGATGAAATTCTACTGTGGACTCAGTACATAGACGATATGCTGGTTCTGTGGAATGGGACAGTGGAACAGTTTGAGAGCTTTGTGGATTATCTGAATAACAACAATGATTTGAACTTATGCTTCACCTTTGATATTAATCCCCACATTCTTCCATTTTTGGACGTCTTAATTAGGAAAACACAAGGAGGTATTTTGGAAACAACGGTATTCCCTAAATCTATAGCCACAAATTCTCTCCTGAGATGGGAGAGTAATCACCCTATTTCACTTACACTCACCGGCCCCTTTATTAGGTACACCTGTCCAACTGCTCGTTAACACTTAATTTTTTTCCAGCCAATCACATGGCGAAAAACTCAGTGCATTTAGGCATGTGGGCATGGTCAAGACAATCTCCTGAGTTCAAACGAGCATCAGTATGGGGAGAAAGAATGGTGATTTGAGTGCCTTTGAACGTGGCATGGTTGTTGGTACCAGAAGGGCTGGTCTGGTATTTCAGAATGCTGATCTCTGGGATTTTCACGCACAACCATCTCTGGGTTTACAGGAATGGTCCGAAAAAGAAAAAACATCCAGTGAGCGGCAGACCTGTGGGCGGAAATCCCTTTGTTGATGCCAGAGGTCAAAGGAGAATGGGCGGGACTAGTTCGAGCTGATAGAAAGGCAACAGTGACTCAAATAGCCACCCGTTACAACCAAGGTAGGAGAGAGCATCTCTGAACGCACATCGGCGAAATTTGAGGCAGAAGGGCTACAGCAGCAGAAGACCCCCCGGGGTGCCCCTCCTTTAAAGCTAAGAACAGGAAACTGAGGCTCCAATTTGCCCAAGCTCATCGAAATTGGACATTTAGAAGATTGGAAAAAACTTTTGCCTGGTCTGATGAGTCTCGATTTCTGCTGCAAATTCGGATGGTGGGGTCAGAATTTGGCGTCAAAAACATGAAAGCATGGATCATCCTGCCTTGTATCAACGGTTCGGGGCTGGTGGTGGTGGTGTCATGGTGTGGGGATATTTTTTTGGCACTCTTTGGGCCCCTTGGTACCAATTGAGCATCGTTGCAACCCTTGTGGAATCTATCCCACGAAAAAATGAGGCAGTTCTGAAGGCAAAAGGGGGTCCAACCCGTTATAGCATGGTGTACCTAATAAAGTGGCCGGTGATGGAAAAAGAGGTATGCCAAGGGGACAATACTTAAGATTGAAGCGCAATTGTTCTAATCTGGCAGATTTTAAGGAGTAAGCCCAGGAACTACGTGAGCGTTTCCTTGATAGAGGCTATCCTGATAACATTTTGAAAGGGACCTATCCGAATGCCCTTAAATGCCCATGAGAGACTCTTTTGGTATCTAAAAAGAAAGAGGAGACAAAGAAAGTCCCCAATTTTGATGGGGCTGCCACTTTAGTGAGAGATATCATATCTAAAAATTGGGCAATCCTTAAGATGGATATGGACCTCAAAAAAGTTGTAGGGCACTACCCCCATATTACCTATAGGAGGGGAAAAAACTTACAAGATTGTTCGGTCCATAGCCACTTTGAAGCAAAGTGTAGCAGCCGTATTGCCTGTGAATATATTCAAGCAGGTAAAACCTTCCACAGTAATGTCCTGAACCAAGATTTTAAGATCACACGATTTTTAAATTGTAGGAGTAAAGGAGTAATATATAAAGGCACTAGTGTGTGGACTTGAGTACATTGGCAAGACAATCAGAGAACTTCGTAGGAGGGTGGGCGAACATATTAGTGACATCAGAAATAACCAAAAGACACCAGTTGCGAGACACATCTGTAACATGCACAAAGGAGATATCAATAGCCTGAAGTTCATGATTATTGGTTGTGTGCGGCCTCCACCACGGGGAGGAAGTTGGGCCAGGTTTCTCCTACAAAGAGACAGAATGGATGTTTAAGCTAAGGACGATTTCTCCACAAGGTATCAATAAGCGCTTGGACTTTTGTAGTTTCATATGATCGTCCTTTAAACATCGCTTTTTTATGTCCATTATGATATCTGTTACACGCAGTCTATTGGATTATTCTGTGATGTGTCTGCTCTTCCTCAATTTCTGTATCCCTACCTATTCATACTTATCAGCCTGTATCGTCTAATGGTCACCCTTTTGTTGCCTAAAATCGTTTATACCTTGTATAGCTTTCTGGAATATTATGGTCAATATTTGTTTAGGTTCACCAGTTATTACTTTCTGAAAGATATCTCACGATCGTTCATGACTAATTTTGTTCTGAATAATTTGGTGTAATGAAATCCATCCTCATGTTCCCTTCAGTAGGCTTTTACCTACTTTTTCTGTAATGGTTGTACTTGCCTAGAGTATTCTTTGCCATCTTAAATTTGTTCTACAGTGTTTACATCTTTACAGGCTGACAGCCTGTGATCCAAGCCCGGCACCCATGACTTCTCTTTGTGTACGGGTTGCCGAGCGATGGATCAGCTGTTCCCCGCATCACATCCTCTGATGCTCTACTTAAACTGGAAGCGAGCCACTGCTTGTTTTAAGCGTGGGTCGCACTGACAGCTAGAACTCACATGTGCCGGAAGCGGCGTTCGGGATACAGAGCACTTTGTGACTGCGCTGCCGAACTTTGGACACCGGCCGGACCAAGCAATAAACCACTAGAGGTTTGGAGTGGGCTGTCTTAGTGTACTTTTGTACCTGCAGCAGTGTAGGATGTTGCTGTTGTTTGTGTACATGAATATATCAGCTTTGATAATTTTCTGGCATTTTTTTGTATCTGGACTATCTAATAGTGATATGGTTTGCTATCATTTGAAGTATGACTATATTATTATTTGGTTACTGTTTCCATTAATATCTTGCACTGCAGCATTATATAGGGAATTATAAACGTATGATTTTGTGCTTCTCTTGGATGTGTTTTTTCATCTCCCTCTTCCTCAATGTGTATCTATAATTTTTGCAAAATGTGGTCTGCAATAGTCCCCTATGTAGGAGATACTATACTCCTGCATCTTTAGGAGATACCATACTCCTAAAGTCCTCTATTGTGCTTAATACCTGGTGTATTTATTTGTTGTTTTAATCATAATATACACATTTCTTTTTTGGTCCTTGATTCAGTTTTTGGTTTGTTTCCAATCTTACCCATCTGTATTACCTTATATCTATCCCCTGATGTGATGGTTATGGGGCATCGAAACATGTTGGGATGCATTAAATTTTGGTTGAGTAAGGGTAAGTTTATTGTATGGCTAGGTTCCTGACAGGTACGCCCTTTTTGGGGCGATTGCCCTGTATTTTGGAGGAGGGTATGATAGTTTTTGTAGGGTGTTAATAGGTGTATCTTTGGCCACTATTCTATCATATCCCTCTCCTTGTCTTGTATTGGACCTTCTAACTAATTTTTGTAGGGTTTCCAAGTTTTTATTAAATTCTATTAAAAGTTTTAAATACACATATTTTTTGCTGCGTTGATATATTGAGCCCTATCGTGTATATCTAGGGTAATAATTTAGGTTCCCTTACTTTTTTTTTAGGTTCTTTGCTTCTATACTAGTGTTGAGCGATTTTTATCGACAAAGTTGAAATCGGCAAGGTTTTTATGGTGATCGAAATTTTCAGATCATGCGATAATTAAGGTTAAAATCTGTGCATCATCTATTAAGATCGCGCCATTTTCGGCGCTTCCTGTCATTTTGGCGGCCAGCAAATCAGATTACAGAATAGAGCAAGGTGAGATGTGTGTGCGAAGTCATGACTGGGATGTGTATGGTTGCGATTGGCTGGAAAAATCACATGACCTCGTTTTAACATAGAACAGTCCCTTCCTGTTCAGCCTTAGTGTCTCTCACGTCTCATAGGAAAGAGGACGTGCGCTCTGCCTGTGGCCAAACAGTTTCAGCGAAATTAGTCTATTTCTGCACAGAGAACCCTCTACTATTAGCTGTGATCCTTCCAATTTAGTTAGATTAGAGATTTGAAGATTTTATGTAGTTAGCTAGAGAATTTTAAAGCAGCATCTACTGCTGGAAAGTCACGGGGGAAGCGGGGGGGTCCCGCGGGCGAACACAGACAGCTCTATCTATAAGAACACTGGATAAGTTCACCAAGACTTAGTGTAGACATTGCACTGCAATATCTTTATAATTAACAGTTTGCTAGTGAAATATTTCCTGGATATTGGGCAGCCTGAACTTATATTGGATACACATTATTTCTAGTAACTGCAGGTCTCTTTGTTAGGTGCAAAACTCCACTTTTATTATCAGTATACATTTCAGATAGGTTTTCATTTTCAATTTTACCCATTCCACCTGTGTTGATATATCCACCTTGCAGTTAAATTACAATCCAGCAATCTTGTAGTCAGCACAGGTTGTTTGTTGCCAAAAATTACTGTGTATCATACGAAAACATAACAGATACGTGTTTTTTGACTTTTGCGCACCCAGCACTGTTCATTGACGCAGCATCACGTAAATCTTAAAACAGCAATTCTAAAGTCACCACAGGTGAATTGAAAGGTGCAAAAATGTCGTGTATTATACGAAAACATAACAGATAACGTTGTTTTTGACTTTTGCGTACCCAGCTTTGTTATTGACGCAGCTTTCACGTAAATCTTAAAACAGCAATTCTATAGTCACCACAGGTGAATTGAAAGGTGCAAAAAATACGTGTATTATACGAACACATAACAGATACGTGTTTTTGACTTTTGCGCACCCAGCTTTGTTCATTGACGCAGCATCCACGTAAATCTTAAAACAGCAATTCTATAGTCACCACAGGTGAATTGAAAGGTGCAAAAAATACCGTGTATTATATGAAACATAAACAGATACGTGTTTTTTTGACTTTTGCGCACCCAGCTTTGTTCATTGACGCAGCATCCACGTAAACTTAAAAACAGCAATTCATATAAAA